>WYDF02043661.1:0-12363 GCA_009867245.2 Adranes taylori | reverse complement strand
ATTGCACAATAGAACACATATGGGACTTGAAAAGCCACTGATACACCACTGATTACTCCTGATATCATATACTTAGACGGTATATTCGCAAATTTAAATATATTGGGGGAATAGATATCGTTGCAATGTCACAGCCAGAAATTAATTATAATAGTTATTTAAGCAGGTAATCATCGAAAATTGCGAATCATATATGAGAAACCACAAAGGTAGAAAAAAAAACAAAGGTAAATTTCAGTATTCCATTACATTCTTCTATTTCATACAAGAAAGGATTGCAATGTTACGCAATAGTGTACTATGTGTGGATAGTTTTAATATTGGAAGAGACACGTGAAGCAAACATAATGTGAAATTACTCCAGATTCAATAAACTCGTTCACGTAATGTAATAAAACTCCAAGCACCGTATCTCCTAAACCACGATTCTTTTATTTACTATTAGTGCTATCGTTTAATATTAAATTACGTCATTTGTCTCGTCGGAGAGGCGAACGAAAAACATTAATATAATTACATAATCAATTTAAGTAATTAAAAACTTTTCTGTCCAAAACGTTTTCGTTTTCTGATGGTTTCAGCTTATTATAGAATAAAACTCTTACGAAATAAGAAGATATTTATTTTATATTTTATTAGTAGATTATACAATAAGATTTACTTCTAAATTACTTTTGAGCAACACTAATTATGATTTGCGTAAGTGATTTCTACAAATTATGACTTAATTTGTATGCATTTAGATACCTCCCTCGATTTGGTTTAACATAAATTAAATAATTGTTTGAAAATTATACGGAAGGGAATTTTCGAAATCGCGACCATGCAGTTTTGAATCTGAAAACTTAAAATTGATATGAGCAGACTCTTGAGCAGAGATACCAAAATTGGCCATCAACAATAAATTTTGAGTTGGTATAAAACCAATTGAAACTAATGGTTTTATACTAATAGTGTTGATGACATTGTGTGTATTTGACATTGAATGAATTATGCTCGGAAAAGAAGCATCAAACTGGACTAAATTATGCAGTTATCAAATAATATTATTGTAACTTTTGGAATTTTGGACAGTCTTATCGCTTATAATAGAGCTAGGAAATTGCACTCCAGATGAACTAAAACAAGTGATGTTTTAAATTGCAGTATGTACATGATGGTTCCATAAGAAGATTACCTTTTCTGTGGAGATATAAAAAAAACTAAAAAATTAAAAGACATTTTAAATCTAATTCCATTTTTCCATTGACTTTGACATATTGGCAGTTTTATTTGATGAATTCTTGCTCAAATGTGATTGAACTTCAAACTGTGATATAAGTTTTAAATGGGCACGATTTACCCGTCTGAAACTGATTTTGTTTCAGTTAACTTCATCGCTTTAATACGTTATCGACTGTTGAAAATAACATCTAAGTAAATGTTAGCGTAGACGTAATATTTGCTAATTAATTTTAGTAGGTAAGTAATATGAGCTATCACAACAAATGTCTTAAAAACGACTTGTACAAGATGTATGACGTCTCTTCACCTATTATTTATAAATGATCTTCAGCATCTTCTTATAATAGCATCGGACGCAACGTTTAGAAAGCCACATCCTTACTCGATAAGCGACAAGCCGGGCTGATGAATGAATTGAAAATTTGTATTATAAATATTAACTTTTTGAATGCAACTCACATTACATATAGGCAGATGAAATGGGTAGTGATAATTTGTATCAGTTGATGATATATAGATATTACAACACCTTAAAAACAAGAAATGTGTGAGATAAGGCAACATTGATGGATCTAATAGATATTATACAATGAAGGCGGACAATTTCACCATTGGAACCCTTGGACACGTTCTTCTAGGTCATGCGGAAATGTTCACATAGCCAATAAAAACGAATGTAATGTGATTCTCAACAAATGTCTTAAAAAAGCGACTTGTACAAGATGTATGACGTCATTTCGCCTATTATTTATAAAGAATCTTCAGCATCTTCTTATAGTAGCATCGAATGCAACGTTTAGAAAGTTACGTTTTTTAAGACATTTGTTGTGATAGCTGATATTCACAACAAATGTCTAATAACGTTAAGCTGTTATCTTAACAGCTTAACGTTAAGCTGTTATGAATTCTCTTACTCATAACACATGTCGAATTAATAATTGTGTAAACGTTATTTGCTAGCGATAGATCAATTAGAATATATATATTTATTTAAATTATAATAGAAAATTGCTATAGAAAATTACTGATGTCTACACCTTCGTACTTGATCTTGTTCAAATAAGAGTGGTTACCTTTACTAAATGGAATACAGGATCAAGTATAGAATTATATTTTGTATTTCCTTATGCTCTTTATAATTCTTATTTTTTACTTGTTACGTGGTGCTGGTGAGAGGTTTTCTTTATTGGAATGGACTACCGTACTGCCCGTTTTCCACCAAACGGACAGTTTAAAAAAAAAACTGTACACTGTTCGGAAAGACTGTTTTGATGTCGTCTGTTTTGTTTCTAGTGCTTGTCCGAGAATGTTCTCCGACGACGACGATTTTTTTATGTTGATCTGTGGCTCACTTTTAATTAATGGCCCAGAAAGAAAAAACCGAGATATTGGGTCAGTAGTCTATTAAAAATGAGAGTTAAGTACAGCACAGAAGAATTATTACATGATTTGAGCACTGATGATGTTGGGTTGAATGAAGAATTTAGATCCCCCTTTCATAATTTTACTAGAATGACAAGTACGCATTTTGAATTGTTAATTAATTTGCTGCGACCTAAATTCGCCAAGAAAAATACAAATTTCAAGTACGCAATTTCGGTGAAAGATCGCCTGGCAGTAACTCTGACGTACTTAGCCACTGGAGACAGTTTTCAACCGTTAAAGTATATGTTCAAAATTTCAAATTATTCTGTTTCACGAATCATACCAGAGGTACATGAGGCCTTGTATGACGCTCTACAACGTTACATCAATGTAAGCCCAATTATTAATACATATACAGTTTAATCAGATAAATAAGGGTTAATAAAATACAATAACAGTAGATAAGTAGATAAGTGGTTTATTTTAATGTTTATATAATTATTTATAAATGAAGTTTAAAGAAACACAGCTAGTTCATTTTATATTAGTTGTTCTGGGCTGATGCCAAATGAGGTGCTAATAGCCCACACCACAGGTCCATTATCAATCTGTTGGGGCACTCTTTCTTGACCGCCGCTTGTGTTTAAATTGGTGTTTAGCTGGCACTCTTGATTCATAATTGTTTCACTATTTGAGTTATGCCTTTGAATCAAAAGTGGTGATGGTGAGCCATAACTTGGTAATTAGCATTATATATACCAGCATTATATATGGGTGCAGGCACATCATATTTTCCTAACTCTGCGTCATACAATATATTGTTTACTAAATGCTGCACGGTAGCTTTTGCGTAATTAGGTTTTAAATTTCGCGTTTTTAGACCTACAAGTTCACCAAACATCTCGTAATCATCACTGGTTGAGTTTTATTTTGTTTTCCTGCAATGATACACTGATTTCATCATATCAAATGCCTCTTGACGGATAGTGGTTGCAGATGGTTTTTCTGTTTTGGTTGTCGCTTTGGGAATAGTAAATGAATGGTTCTGTACGGCCTCTTGCGCGTCACATAATGAAGATGGTTCTTCTGGCGAACGTGAAGACAACTCTGGTGGGTTCCGACTACTTTCTTTGAAGTTTTTATCAGAAATTTTAGTTTGAGTATCAATCAAACTAATATCTGATGAGTTGTCGCTGAGCTAAAAAAAAAGAGAAAATTATGGAAACCGCTATTTTGACATCAGTTCATTCTACAGGTGAAATAACGAATAGTTTTCTATTACGTTTTAGGCACTCAAATGTCTTGAGGAATGGAAAAAAATTGCATATGACTACAATGATCTGTGGAACTTTTATATGTGCTTGGGGAGCATGGATGGAAAACAAGTCGTAATACAATCTCCCAAGTTTAGCGGCAGTGAATTCTTCAATTACAAGGAACATTTATCATTGTGCTCTTTGTTGTAGTTGATGTCAATTATAAATTTATTTACATTTACGTTGGTTATCAAGGGCATGTTCAGATGGGTGTGTTTTCAAAAATATTGGATTCGGTAAGAACCTACTAGGTTTGGAACTTAATTTGCCCCCAGATTCATCTCTACCTGGACGAATCGTACTAGTAGCGTCTGTTTTCGTGGCAGACGACACCTTCCCACTGTCACTACATATAATGAAACCTTTTCCTGTGCATCACAAACATGGATCAACTCATCAAATATTTAACTATCGCCTTTCGAGGACAAGAAGAGTTGTGGAGAATGTCTTTGGCATATTGGCCTCCGTGTTTAGATTTCTGCGTCAGCTGATGCTTTGGAACCACCAAAGGCGGAAAAAAATTTTCTTCCATGTACATCTTGGCTGAACTTCTTGCGCAGAGATGCCACCCACCTGCCAAAATTATTCAATCTATGCCAGAACCTCCCGAAGACCTCCAGGAAATCCTCGATGCCATACCATTGTCCTTTCATTAAGGGATACAACTTAAAAAATATATAAAAAGAAAAAAAATAGAAAAAAATGTTAAATCTTTGAAAAAGGAAAACAAAAAACCATAAAACAAACAAAGATCACCAATATCTCCTACTGCACCAAATGACCCTAAGACAACAGAATGTCGCTTGCACTCGAGTGCAAGCTAGATAACATCAAGGTCAACAGTCAATAACTTGCACTACCAAGCTTGTATCACCGAATATACACAAGATTAATCTAGGAAGTTAGGTAACCTCATGTAACCAAATTTCCTCATCTGTTGACCGCGCTATGGCCAAGGTTTTTTTGCAGGTTTCCCTTGGCTGTAAAGCAAATGCTATAGCGCAATTTTCCTGCAAGCTATCAGCTTACCAACACTCTATAATTCACCAACTCATGACCAGTTCCAGGCTAAAGAGGATGATAAATCCTAAAGCCTCATACAATAAATTCACCAACCTCCTAAGTATAATATCTCAAAAGGGAGTGGAGTTTAGTGGGTAAAAATCCCACACTATTGGATGCGTCGGGCATCCTTTGTCTTTTGAAGATTCTCCACTTTCTACGTAAAACGAAACAAACAATGCGCAGACATTCACAATCAAGGGATATATACTCTCCCCTAGGTTCATTTGACACGCAAGATTTGCAAATAGGAATGGTGACAGAGGTAGCATGAAGACAAGATGCAGACCCATTGAAGTCTCTATTGCCCATTAACAGAAGGCTGAACAAAAGCTGGTACACGACCAATTGAAATACGAAATGAATTCATCAAATATTTCAGAACGCAAATGCGACAAGTACTATGGCTCGATGATTATCAGTAATTATAATATAAATAAATAAGAATTGTAATACATTTGTAACATAGTCTATGTTAGTGACTAAAAACTTACCTCCGAATCCAAATTTTAACCGCATTGCCTTCCTTTCCTCGGTTCGTTCTTGTCATATAAAAGCTCATAGCATCATATCCGAACCATTTTGAGACAATCGTATGTCCGGCCCCAATCTTCTTCATACTTTTATACTTCCTTCATTCCGTATTATACTGACTGATCAAGTTTTAGATTTTTCGTTCTACTTCATCAGTGGTAGTTTCAATATTGCCAATTTCCTTAAACGAATCTTGACTTTTATTTCTATTCCATACTTTTAGTGTCCCACAAGTTTGGATGCTGACGGTGTATTTCGATTAGATTACTGCATTCATCTTTAGACCATTGTTTTCTGGAATTCATGGTCTAAAAAATGAATTAAAACTACATATTTGAACAGTTGACTCCCGATAATCAGACAGATACGGGACCGAAATGTTGTCGGATTATCAAAAAAATCGGATACCCAAAAGGTTGATTTATTAAAACAGAACTTCTAAGGCAAGAAAATTTAGGTTTTTATGTATATATAGTATTGTCTGTACTACAGTACGTATATTGTTACAATACATATTGAGTAACATATTTTACTGCCATTGAGGGTATAAAAAAATACTCAATTAGGCATAGCTTCACACAAATGAATACGTATATTTATGCAATACAAATTTATTAAATCAAAAATAAAAATATGTATGTACAAGTACATTACGTACATAAATGTATGTATTTACGGCTTAAAAAAGCTGTAATCTTTTTTGTTTCTTGTTACGTAAAGAGTCTGTCATGGCTTTTTCTTAAATATCTTTCAACATTAAAATGTTCTCATTGTTGAGTTCCCTCTCCTCACTCCAACGTATCAAAGTGTTGGCAGCGGACATAACTTCATCGTAAGTGATTGTGCATTTCACCTCCGTGGCCTCGTCAATCGGGTCGTCGTTTACAATATGAGCCGTAACTTCCTGGATTATCTCCTCTTCTTCTGTCAGTTCAGAACCAAGGTTATCGTCTAATACCCATCTTCTCAAGTCGTCTGCAATTTCCCGCGGAATGATAATTTCATCACAAAGTGTAAGGTGCAGCCTCGGTAACATCGTTGTTATCTTCAGATTTGTTATTTCTGTATTCTTTCTTTTAAAGGAGTGGGTTTCTGGCCAAACATGTTCCCAAGACTTTATCAGAGTTAAAGACTTAACTTGTCGCCACGCAAATGCTGCATTGACAACTGCAACCTTGATGTTAAATTTTTTCAAGATTGATGTGATGTCTGCGTCAGGTTGGCTGACGATATCAATCAGTAGCGCTTCTTGTAATGTGCTTTCAAAGTCTTCTTACCATTTTGATCTATCGTCAGAATTAGTGCAGCCGTATTTTTGGCAAATACAAAGCCTCCATTAACCATCAGCCGTCTGAACTTACAATTCTTCCTTGTTCGGGTGTCCTGGAGCATTATCTAACAAGAAAAGGGTCTTCAATGGCAGGTTTTTCTTTTAAGTGTTTCTTGCCTTCTGACACATAATGGTTGGAAATCCAGTCGAAAAACTTTTATGTTTTTAGATGCTCGTGTGGACTTGGATTTACCCACAGCTAAGAGTTTTAACGTATGGCTTCTAGCGGCATTTGCGTACACCATTAACGTGATACGCTCTTTTTGAGGTTTCCTTCCTGAAACTTTGTTTTCTTTCTCCGTTACAAAAGTTTTTGTTGGGAGTTGCCGCCAATTTAAACAGGTTTCATCGGCATTATACAGTTGCTCCGGTATAAGGCCTAGTTCGGAGATATTGGCATTTTAAATTTTGAATGAGAAATTGAGAAACTACAGTCTCGTCGGCTGATAGTTTTTCTCCGCTCATCTGCTAGAAACGAATGCAATGCCGCTTTTTAAAATTTTTGAACCAACCATTGCTGACACGAGATTCATCTTTGTTGTTTATTTTACAATAAAAAAACTGGGTTAACATCTCCCGAAATAGGAGCATGCCTGCTTCATTGTTGCTTAAACCAGGCATACAGAGGTTCCTCAACTTGAGCGTATTCGCTCATGCGAAGGGTTTTTCTCAGAGTCATTTTCTAGAGTTTTTATAAATTCTCCTATTTTATCACTATTTTTTACTATGTCGTAAATGGTAGGGGTCGCCCGATATCAAAAACTTTAGAAATGAGCGTTGGTGTTTCACCACGGTCATACCTTTTAATAATTTCCCATTTATCAGTAAGAGTTAAAGTTTTATGCTTACGTTTAGCGATTCCACAATACGCAACACTTTACAACACAAAATTAAAACTCAACAATTAACGTAGCAGCATTCAAATACAGTAGCAACATTAAAAGAGCACGTCAATAGCATATTGAAACTGTCGTGAGTCACGGGGCAGACCGGAGGAGGCGTGTGTCGCGACAAGTCACAACAAGTGTGTGCGTACCTGTGTCTGCACAGCACACAGCAAGCCCAGTCATCTGATATGGTATCGGGCTACCTAATGTGGGATTATCGTGAGTCAACTGTATTATATATTTTATATACCTTATTCTATTTGATCCACACGGTTTCCAAAAAAAAAATTATTTGGGTTTTGTACTTATTCAAGAATGTTTTTGTTTTAGTATAGTTAACAGAGTGCTGCAAATTAATGATTTGTAGAAGACTGTACAAGGCTATCTCAACAGTCTAATCTATCCGTGTCAATATGTATATACATAATATGTTTGTGTTTGCATATGTATATCATTTAATAAAACGAACATCTACGTATTACAAATTTTACTTTATGTATTATATTTGAATTATATGAAATATATTTCGTGAAATCCCCTTTTCTTGTTCATACAAGCTTGTTGATTGCATGTATATTGTTTTTTCTTGAATGTATCTACCATGTTAAAACAAAATGTAAAACAACCGTGTAAAAACAACATTATATAATATAAATATAAAAAAGATAAAACCTTGAATGTTGACATACACATGATAAAAACATACACAGTAAAAACTTGATACTAATTAACTGGCTGACACAGTAGACTGCAAAAATGTAGCAGAGAACTAATCTACAACATGCTCGTGTTCCAATCAAACCGACTAATATCATGAACAAATTATTTTTCTTTGATGTACCGACTCGAGACGGCAAAGTGTTTTGTTTACTAAAAACACTATTCTCCTACAAAAATATTTTTAAAACATGCTCTATTCGTCGACAAAAACAGTTTTTGTTTCTGTTTCATGTTTTGTCCCTTTGGTGGAAAAGCGGCAAAACAAGTTATATTTATATTGATTTATAAATTATCAAAGGCTCCTATTTAACACTAAAACGCTAAACTATCGTAAAAATTACGAAACAGATTTTCTTTTGTCTAGTTTCCACAATGGACTCGCCCAACCAGTTCCGTACCTTACTTCTGCAGTCTCATCAGTTAGTGGTATATTATTGATTGAAAAGTGATAATATTTTGTTCTTACGAGTAGTTTTTGTGATAAATAAGTTACAATAATGAGTTGGAAGTGGATTGAAGTGGACTGAAGTGGACTTACAATACTTACAACAAAGTGAAAATGATAAAGCTGACAACGATTCTGGATCGGACGATGAAGTAGATCATGTGGTATATGATGACGTTATAGACAGTGATGACACCGATGCAAACCCACCTTACAACCCCAATACAGACCAAGAGCTGTCAGGCGTTTCAAGTTCGGTTGTAGAAGAACCTCTACCACCAGCGAGAAAGAAGGAGAATACTGGTAAAGTAAGTCCTGTTGCGTTTCATTCGCATGCAACAACGCAACCAAGCACTAGTGGCGCATCTACCCCGCAACCTGTTGATGCTGTAACCCGACCTATCGTAACTACCCTGCAACATGCTGTGCCCAGTAATACAGAAGGGAGGCCCACAACAGGTGACCCGCACTTATTGGTTTGCGATAATATTAGTCTCAGGGTAAAAATGGACATCGTTGGACGAATAAGCCAACGTCTTTTGGAAACAGATCCTAATCACCCATAAATATTAATCATATAACACCTGGATACAGTGCCATTGCAAAAAACAAACTAATACCGGTCGAAGTTTTCAGACTTTTTTAACTGATGAAATAAAAAATAAAATTGTTTATTACACAAGCTTGAAAATGGAAGAAAGGAGCGCTAACTATAAGGCCCAAACTACAACTGTTGGTGTGGTCAGTGATACCGAATTTGATGCTCTATTAGGGTTATTAATTCGTTCAGATGCCCAAATGAACAATCACTTACCATCGAACAAGCTCTTCAACCCAGAAATCAGTGGTGGAAGATACCACGCGACCATGAGCTGTGATCGATTTGATTTTTTGTTGGAGTGCTTACGGTTCGATGATTTTAACATTCGAGTCGATAGGAGGAAAACTGATCACCTTGCTCCTATGAGGGAAGTTTGACATTTATTTATTGCTGCGTGCCGAAGTCCTTACAAGCCCGGTTGTTTCTTGACTATTGATGAGCAGTTGCTCGCATTTCGAGGGTATTTTAATTTTAGGATGTATATCCCGAACAAGCCGGGTAAATACGGGCTGAATTTAATGTGTGACAATGCCACCAAATATATGGTTGATGCCATTCCTTACACAGGTAGAACGTTGGACACAGAAGGTTTACCTCAAGCTGAATTTTTTGTGAAAAAGTTGTCAACAACTTCTCATGGATCCAATCACAACATAACCGTTGACAATTGGTTCACCTCTGTTCCATTAGTAACTACACTTTTGGAAGACCCATATAAACTAACGATTGTAGGTACTGAACAAAGATGGGAGAAAGTGGTGATAAAAGATCTACCCAACTCTGTGGCAGCTTGGAAGAATATGAGAATTTGAATGTTAATTGAATTAAACAAGAAACTTGATCTTGTATAATTGCTAATTATGTTACTTTTAGTAGAGCTGGCTTCAGTTACCAATATGCTCTTGTTAATCCTGATTTCAAAAGTTAATAAAATTACTTAAAATAAAAACTATATTTTTTTAATTTAATTTAGAGCACTGCGTATTTTACAGTAACTCAAGACGGTCAAAATAAACGCGTAGTAGTAACTTTATCGATTAAAATATAAGTCAGTTTAATCATAAAAAAAATTTACAATATATACATATATATACACATTGTTCTTGCAAGAATTTTTCTTCCATTCTTTACATTTGTATTGCTATTTGCAATAGATGGGCTAACGAGCAATTGTGCTATGTCTTGTGTGTCACATGCATCAAGGTTATCAATGCTCACAGCTAACTAGAAGAGAAGATTTTGTAGCGCTGGAAGAAGTCCATGAACTACTGGAAGAGCTGAACAAGCAGATTGAAGATGATCTACTGGTTGAACTTGACTTAATGTTAGGATGATTTACAGAATCATCATCATCATCTTTTAAGAGCAAATCAGTAGTATTTACATCTATCATTAATTCCCAAGAGAACTATTACAATAGGGTAATGGCTCTGTGTCCTGACAAACTTCAAGAGTAGTTGAATATTCTCTGAAAAAATACAGCATCTAATCAAATAAAGTAGAAAAATATAAAACACTGAAATGAAAGAAGAGATAGAAAGAGTGAATACATACACGGTAAAGAAAAGCCTGGAGGTAAATGAAGAAAAGACGAAGGTAATGGTGTGTAAGAAAGATTGGCTTGATAGCGTAAAGGATGAGTTTACTATAAACGGAACGAAGTTGGAATGTGTTAAAATGATTAGATACTTAGGATATATGGCGTGTAGATCTGGGAATGTTGAACATATAAAAATTTTAGTTAAGAAGACAAATGCCGCCGCGGAAAGAATGGGATTTATATGGCAAGATAAGTTTGGAAACTCGATAGGAATGAGAATGATGATACTTAGGGTGTGTGTAAGTAGTATATTGCTATATGGTGTGAAGTCTGGACAGTTAAAGTGGAGTTGGACAGTGGAATTTAAAAAACGAAAAGAGATGCAAGTATTGGTAGTGAAATTTATCAAAGGGATGTTGAGGCTGGAGAAATCTACTCCAAGAGAAATTGTATTGCATGAGTTGAATGAGTACAAATGTTGGGTATATGGGATAAAAAAGTTGATTAAATATGAGAAGAAAGTGATTGGATAATATTTAGAGGATTGTTAGAAAAGTGTAGATAGGAGCAATGAAGGATGAATCTAAAGGTAAAACAAGTAATGAATGGGTTAAAGAGAGGAGTAAATTGTATGAAAGGTGTGGATGGTCTATGATAGAATGGTAAAGGGTGAGTTCTGTGAGAATGAAATAGAACAAACAGCGCGGGATGTAGAGTTGCAAAAAAAGAATGGAGAGAATAAGAAATAATAAGTATAATAGACGGTACATGCACTTAATAATTGACGAAAATGTACATAAATATGTGAATTCGGAAATGAGTATAGATGAAAGAAAAATGTTTGCAAGCTTTAGGTGTGGAAGTGTAGGAACGGGAAACAAATATTGGATGAGTGATATGGAAAGAAGATGCAGAATATATGGGGAACAGGAGGAGCACTGGATGATTGAATGTCTAGGAATCGTGTGCACAGATGATTAAAGGATGTATGTCGCTAACTGGAGAAGGTGTTTAGGACAGTGGGGAGATAAAAGTATAAAAGTGCTAAGAAAAATTAAAGGTGAAATTGGTAAGAGGAGGTAATAGTATAAGTTGTTTGGCGGAAGATGGGAAGAGTTTTGTGACCGCATGTGATGGGATTGGGTATAAATAAAAAGAGGGCGAATAGTATAAGAGCTAATTCTGGATATATGCGGGAAATGGAAAATTATTGGTGGTGCATTTAAATGTTTGGGATGTTCCGCGCTCTTTCTTCTCCCCCAACCCCTATCTCTCCCTCTCTCTAGGGAATATAGATTTTGTATTTGGTGTACCTAAGTTTGTTTAGAGTATTTATGAT
>WYDF02043650.1:0-12364 GCA_009867245.2 Adranes taylori | reverse complement strand
TTGTGATAATTTTTGTGATTTTTAAAGATTAATATTTTTAGTACTGATTTTGAAATACTGCAATATTATTAATATTTATATTTATATTATGTTTTACCATTAATACTGGACCTGACGAGCATAAACTTTTGTAAAAAAGTATAATTGCAAATAAACATTTATTATTATTATTATTATTATTATTATTGTTTTGTAGTAATTTAGATGTTAAATAGTAATGTCTGACAAAGTGATGCTGAACAATTTCAGAAGAGAAATATAACAAAATATAAAAAATTGCAATGAGTGTACTCGTATCAATATCTACATTATATATAAAGAATGTAGTAATATAAATCTTTGATAATTATTTACTTACTTATTTAATTTCTTTCGCTCTTATCCAGAGCATAGGACTTTGACGAAGTAGCTCCAGCGCGCTCTACTTCTAGCGAGAATATACATTTCCTTGCAAAACACTTTCTTCTATGATTTCTTTGGCCCTCCACGTTTCCTTGTCCCTCTACAGCATCCTGGTTTTGTCAGAGGGCATGACTAATCCACCTCCATTTTATTCTATTAATTTGAATCAAGATGAATTCTTCTCTTGTATGGTTCTACACATCTTCACTAGATGTCACATTTGGCCAGAAGATTCGGATAATTTTTCTGAGGAGGAACCATATAATAACATTGCTTTCACATTGGTTCTAAATATTCGTAGTTTGGTCGTTGTGGAACTCTTCTTACCCTTCAGATTGGCTACAGCTTAATGAAAGTCCCATCTTAAATCTCTTGTGTCTATTTCCATAACCTTTGTCTAGGAGGAGTTTAGGCAAATATCATCTGCACATATCAGAGACAGATATCATCTGCCTAGTTCTGTGAGACTAGGCAGACATCATCTACAAAATCTAGATCCTCCAATCGTTGTCAGCTTCTAATGTATGGCCCTCCTTTTTCAATCCGTGACTTTCATCGTCACCTCATACAGAACTCCTTTCTTGACTGCGAATGCTTCCATAATTTTCTCCTTGAGGATGACAAGGCATGTGTGGTTGTTGTATGTTTTTTTAATTACTTTTGTTATCTTCTCCGGTATCCCGTATTTCTGCAAGGTTTTCCACATGCTATCCCCTTTAATGGAATCGAAGACCTCTCCAAAATCTACTAATAAATTCTTTTAACTGTTCGATAATAATACGAAATACGAAGCGTGTTAATTTGGTCGATACAAGAACGATGACTTCTAAACCTTGCTTGCTCCTTCCAAATTGTGATTCCACTTGTGTTTTGATTCTGTTGAGCATCACCCGAGTCAATACTTTAGTTGTAATTGATAGTAGGGTGATTTATCTCCATTTATGACAGTTACTGGCGTCCCATTTCTTGTGTAATTTGATGAGGAGTCCTTCTCTCCATTCCTTTGGCAATTACTTTTTCCCCAAGGCTTCTTTAAGAGAGGGTACAGAAGATGAGTTGCAGAGTCTGTATCAGTTGACAGAACCTCTGGTTAAATAATATCTGCTCCAGGAGCATTTCCATTTTTCAGCTATTTGATCGCTGCCTTGATTTCCTCCTTGGATGGTCGGCCCGAGTTAGTTACATTTCCTACTCCTTCTATATTCTGTACAATTTCTTCCTCTTCTTCAGCTTCATCTTTAGCCTCTTCCTCACGTTCTCTATTGAGCAGCTCCATAAAGTATTCGGGCCACCTTGCAAGTTGCGCTTCGTCGTTGGTGAGGAGGGCTCTTTGTTTATTATTCACCGACCTTGAGCAGATGAATGTTCTTCTTCAAAAGATTTCTCGTGACATTGTAATAATTATTACTACGGAAGTAAATTTAATGTGATTATTTTAATATAGCTTTGATCTCACTGAATTGATTCCTAACTACTGTCGTTGATTTTGCTTCCTTCTTCTCCTTCCTCTTGACTTGTGTTGTTGTAGAGCAGTATGAAGGATATTATCAGTGTTGTCGGTGTTGATTTTCTGTTGATGATTGGTTGTGTCCACTTTTTAAATATTTTAAGAAATGAAAGATTGAAATGTGTGCTGTTTAGTTATTTATTGATCTACTATGTCTGTCGTTTTTTAATTTAAATATTCAAATATCTTCGAGAATATTTAGTTTGTTTCCCTTGTTTTGTACATGACATGGAATAAATTTCGAGAGTGGCAACTGAACCCAAAAGAAAACCAACTAGTAGTCAATAAAAACGAACTAATGTTTTCATTTCCAACTTTATGGCCATGTTCATTATCGATGCCAAGCAGCTTGGAGGTATTGTAAATGTGCAAATGGGTGAGGACAGGGGGGATTCCGTAGCTCCAACGGAAGGAATTTCGTTCACTCAAAGAACCAAATGTAATAACGAAGACGAGCAAATAATCACCAAAAGTGATTTGCGGAAAGAGCTCATTTAGCTAATGTTGGAAATTTTAGTGGAAGTTCTAAGTTCGATTTAAAAAACTAAGTGATAATAGTGACTTCAAAATAATAATGTGGAACGCGAATGGGGTAAGAAACAGAAGTCGGGAACTAACTGAATTATTAAAAGCGGAGCTTTCCTGTTATATAACAGTTGCTCTCGTGTGGGAAATCTACCTTAAAGCTGAAGATAGACTAAAGATTCCGGAATTTAGAGTGACGAGAAATGTCCGCGGGACGGACAATAATCCCTTCAAGGAGACAAGCGCGCGGCGACGTAATAGATATTTTTATGATGCATGATTTCCAAAACCACGTACCACCTAGAACAATACTCCTAGATCAATACACGCTCTAAATTCAGGAAACTTTTCAGTGATAGCAGAAATCAAGAACTCCAACAAGAGCCGATAAGCATAGAACCAATTGGAAAATATTTAGTGACAAGATTAAATCATTTATACCAAAAGTAGACGAACTATCCTCCATAGAAGTATTAAATCAAGTCACATGAGAGCTAACAATGAGAGTCACAAGAGAGCAGCATCTACATATTAGTTGAGAATAACAAAAGTATGAAAATAAATACAACCTCAACAAAACCGAGAGAGAGACCATAACAGAAAAAAAAAACAAACAAGTAAATGGATGCAAGCTAGAGACCTACGCGAAAACCGAAAACCAAAAGAGATGCAAAGATGAAATCTGGCAACAAAATATTGATGAGGCGAACCAAGATGGAGAAACTGCGCTATGGAAATTTATCAGACTAATTAAGAAGAGCTCCTACGACAGCACGCCAATAAAGAGAGAAAAAGGGTAGAAGAAGTCCAAGGAATCATAGGAAAACTAAATACAAAAAGGCCCTGGCGAGGATGGAATATCGAACTTACCAATAAAAATCCTGCCAGAAAACATCATTGAGCACATTACCAATATTTGCAATGGATGCATCCAGAAAAACTACTTTCCCATTAGATGGAAAAAAGCCTTAAACATCCCTATTCCGAAGAAGGGAATACCCGGAACTACCGTACTCAATAAAATAAAGTACTCATTAAAGATGGACATAGTAGGATACTCAAAGTATTACTGAAAAATAGACTACAAAATCACTTCGGGAAAAACTATCTTCTACCACCAAACAAACTCGGTTTTAGAGAGTAATTAGTGACAAAGCAACAGGCCGCAGTAGTGGAAGTAATGATTTTTGAAATCACAAGAAAGGAAACAAAACCATACGTATGCAGGGCTATTTGAGGTAGGAAAGGCATATGATCCAGTGTGGAGAGATGAACTCATTTACAAGCTGCAGAAGATGAACATCTCCACCTACCTGACTAAACTCACACACACACACATTCTTACAAATGAAAAAGTGGGCAGTAGAAGAAGTCTCAGAAGGAAAACGACAAAAGAAGCCCTACCTCAAGGATCGCTTTTCTCAAATATTCTCTAGAATATATGTGTCACTGATATCCCCACCTTTAAAAGAGGGAAACTAGTTAACCTCCTACAATGCGCCTATCACACAGCAGTAATAGTGCAACGGCTACAAAACGTATTTGCGAACAATGAACTATCGCAATGCCTCGAAACACTGAACAAATGCTGTAAGATATGGAAAGTTAGAATAAACACAAGTAAAACCGAAATAATAAGATTCGCCAGAAAGCAAGATGTACAAAACCACGTAAGGATTGGAAGGAAACATCTCAAAGTGCAAAAGCAGACCACACACCTTGAAACGTGAAGTAGCGAACAACATTGTGTGGAAGATACATCATGTCCTAAAACTGAGCAGCAATTCACGAAAACGCATCTTAAGCGGTCTACTCATGCCACAACTCTTATATGGCAAAGAGGTTTGGATACGAACAGGAGTACTGGCCAAAGAAGAAGTAATAAGTACACAGAATAAACTGCTCAGGAAAACGTGGTACATCCGAAATATAATCATTTGGAAAGTGCTTGACGCTTCAAACCTAATTGATGTAGCAACTACAAAAAGAGTAGCAACCATAGAGAGAAAATGCAAACAATCAAATACTGAAATAAATGAACTTGTCAACCAAATGGGCAACCTAAACATGGAATTAACCCACTGACAATACCATGTTAAGATGGACACCATTTATTGCAGGAACACAAACCGCAGAAAATGGGAATAAAAATCAGGAAAAGAAATCTTCTACTAGGCCGATCAGACAAAAGCGAACAGAGAAAGCGCACTCGATTATACCTCACACATATAATTCCACACGGGAACAAACGTAGATAAAAACGCACAGCGACAAATCCATGTAAATCGAGAGGGGTCCTATATTTATCTTTTTAAAAAATATGACTGTTAAAAATATATCGTTTGCAAAATTGGAAAATTGATTAGACGTTTGCAAAATTTGACCGTTGAAATGCCTACGTTTTTATTTAAAAAAAAATTGTAAATACATCAGGGTCATAATTTTATGTAAATGTAGAGAAATTACAAAAATGCCATAAAATTGCAAAAATATTGAAAAAAGTTAATAAAATATTCCAAATCGTACAAGATTTCATTATTTTTGTGAAATAAATAAAATTTGAAACATGAAAAACATTGACGGATTGGAAATTAAAATTACCGATAAATCGATCGATAAATGAATTTCGCCTGGAAATTCTTAGTTTTTTATGGAATATTGGATCGAATTAATTTTTTCTTTAAAGTACATGCTTCCTAAATTATCACCACACAATAAAATTATAATTTTGATTTTGTTCAAAATGGCTGCCAGCAATAAATAAATATACATATCAAAGCTAAGTAATTACTTGTCTAAAACTTACAGGACAACTTAATTAGTTGTCATAATACTTTCTATTGATAAAACTATACATAAGCAACAATTTATCGAAAAAAAATTATGAACAATTTGGGTTATTTTCGTGGAAAAACCACAACATTTTTTCTTATTTGTTTGTCTAAAATATGGTTTATATTGTTCTTCGTATTTATAATACATAATGAAGCTTTAATCACGTTCATTAACTGACTGGGATGTCATTAGAATTTAATTCTAATGTAAAGTAATTAGGACGATTCTCTCGATTAGAAAAAGCGAAGATAAAATTTTAGCGAATTAAGTATGCATATGATATTTGCTATAATTGTCCTTTTGAAAGTTCGCATGCGTTGATGATTGTGATGAACGCATTAAATTGCCATGGCGCAGGTTCGCAGTTGGTGGTGTTGAAGGAATCGGTAATTGTGAACGTGAAATCGGAGATGTTGAATTGCGTCATCGAATGAAATAAGCGTTGCTGCATGGAAGGAGCGGAAAGGAGGCGATCGGAAGATGAGATTAACTTGTTGATGAGATTGACTCGTTGGTGAGGTTGACCCGATGGCGAGATTGTTGATCGTGGCTTCTCCATTAACTTCTTTGATGCCGGACTTCTCTTGTTTGTATCGAAGACACGGTTAGTGAATGAGGAGGACAATTAGAATATACGTATATTACGAAAGAAGATATAGAAAAGTGAAAATGAGACGAATCGGAAGATTCTGCTGAATAGTAAGGGTGTGTCGTATGATTAGTAGCGTTATGTTTACCTGAGATACGTCGATTTGATTTCATATTTGACTAAGTTGACTTTTGACCCATTTTAAAAGATGATATTAATGGGCAATAAATTATTGTTGAATTTAACGCTACATAAAGCAAACCATACTTAAGACAGGGGATATGCTAGCTATATACAACGTTATATCTGATCATTATTTAGAAATTATGCCCATGAGATGCGCGAATTTGCTTGCCCAGTAGTTTGGTATATAACACACAACCAACATCTGAACGGCGTTGAAATGTGTGAGCATTTTATACGCAAATTTTGCGCGTGAATAAATTCCTAATGTACTGCAGGGGCTGGTGGTAATTTTACATGACAAGAGCTGAAAAGTAACAACGATTCTCCAAAGTAATCAAGAAAGTTCGTTACGCCATTAAAGTTTACATAACATCACGAGGTACTGGTCCTCGCTGATATTCAGTTTGATGTTAAAAACTGAGAATTGGATACTCACAAAGAATGTAAATACTTCAACATAATTAGATGCCATAAAATGATTAGCGATCTAAATAAGATCTAAAGAGATGGATAGTCATTGGTCAAAGTAGCATAGATCCGTTTTATGATCAAATGCAGATATAAATATTGGGTATTAATTATACCCTATGCTCTTTAATTTTGTCTTAAATAAACTACTTACATAGGAACATAATTGATGTAACAAATAGAGTGGGAAATGGTACAACGATCTTTCCATCGGATATGCTAACGAACCGATCCAATTAATCGATAATATGTAAACGGACACAGCGTGCATGTGAGTTGGTGTAAGTGCAATAATCACGTTTGAAACACATCATAACCGAAAATATGCATACTCGTGTCTAGGCGGTTGAATTAGAGGGCAGACTGAAATTAATAAAAACGCCATACAACGCACATGAAAACCACTTAGATTCGGCGTCTGCCGCCAAAGGCTATACCCGCTAGTGCAGTGAAAATAATAATTATGAATTAATTCTGATTAAAATAGTAATGCAATGAATAATTTAAGTATGATTATTTTAAGTATGAAATAGTCAAATATAGTACGACATCTAGTTGTCAGTATTTTTGCTAACAAATTAGATAATTGTTTTGAGCATGATTTTTACGAATAAAGTAAGTAAAACTTATTGAGTAACATGTTTGTTGATCACGATAATTTAAAACAAATCTAAAGAAATAAATAAGATCACTGTGTGTCGACTTTAAAATAAAGTTGTAACTTAAGTTTGTGATGGTATAACTGCTATCAATGTGAGTACACAAGTACTATAATTGTGTTAGGATTTAGTTTGGTGATGTATGAACGCCATTATTTATATTAAACTGTTGTTGCGTAATACTTGAAAATGATTAGTATTTCTATTTTACTATTTTGCATGGCGACGTTTGTCTGTATGAACGAATATTTTTTTTAGTTACATGTAGGCAATTCTTAATCCTACCAATAAAATTTATTTAAGTTTAGTAAATTTGCTGCCTGAATTATAGACTTCTGATTAATGCTAAGCGTGGCGTTGCCGTTAATTATTAAGCTACATGAGTTATGACTAAATGTGAAGAGTACGCCTATCTTAGCAATAGTCCAGTCTGGTGTTTTATTTTATATTCTATAAGTAGATTACGGGATTATAATTAGAACGTTCCGACTCAATAATTTAAATAATAACTTGGTTAGAAGTAGATAAACCAACGCTTGTATTAAACCAAAATGCATCCTGATAAAGTAATAATAGATCTTAGTATGTGAGTGCAGGGACAGATACACAACTCATATAAAAATCCCCGCTCACACCAAAGTCACGTTGGAGAGTAACCCTCTTCTCCAAAATAGAATGTGACAATTATATAAAAGCTGCTTTTGCGTTTGTCGTGAAAACATTTGGTTATCAAATACTCCATAAATCTGCCTGGCACTATTTAATATATGGCTTTTTTGTACGAAAAACCGTTGTTTGCATATATAGATATCAAAACGGCTACGAGATAAGAAGCCTTGTTCTAAAATTCGTAATTAGATTATACATACATCTACAATTTTTATTTCGCTCAGCAGGTTTGTGTGTTAAAAGTATTTGAAGAAATAGTCGCACATGTTGCGAAAACCATAATTTATTTTGATTAAGATTTTTGAAGAATAACTTATTTTGGTTAATTAATTTTATTTTGCGTCGAATATATGAATACTCATCACAAAATTCTCACAAAATGCACAAATGTTTTGTCTTTCCAAAATCCCCTTTATATAATGAAGAAATAATAATGTCATTTTTTCAACTTTCATAGGAATCGAGGTATTTAACCTAGTCTAATTTCAAGGTCAAATAATTCGTATGTTTTCGTAACTCGCCTAATCGCTGAAATGTTAAAGAAACTTTCGATACATGAAATGAAAGAAAAATACAACAACAATTATCGAGAAAATTTATCGCAATATTTGCATAACAACAAACACCCTGTAACTATGTTTAGTTGTGATTTTACCATGCCTTTTAGCTCTTGACCGCAATACCACTCTTTCAGGGAATTCTTTCCATCATACATTTTATCTTTTTCTGATTATACTCAGTCTAACATAACAACAATTTCCTATTTATTAATTTTTTTTGTAATTTCATCTTACTTTTATTATGTAAACCGACGAACAGAGCATTGCCACCGCAAACATGTCTTATACTCTTTTGCAGCCATCAGTAACAGATACTGGCTCTTGCTTTCTTTTGAAGAGAGTACCAACTGTGCAACATGGATGATGGATGGCATCAAGGTAAATTATGAATGAGTATCACCAGTGCTGCTCATGGTAGCCCACATGTTAAACAATGTAACTTGTTAGTTAATTATATAGGCTATTAAATACATTTATTGTTTTTGTTGAATGTTTAGTAATGTTAATATTACAGGCAACATAAATAATACTTAACTGCATGGTTACGTTCAATGCGACAAGATTCGTACATGGATCATAAACTACTATTAAAATAACTGTATAATTTAATGATGGACCCCCTAAGCAAGTAAAGCTTTTACGATATTTATTGCAATGATTTATCAAGAAGGAGAAGAGAATCGTGCGTAATAAATTTACTCAAATATTCCTTTTAAATAAATGCTTAATTGTATTTGTTACTTGTTGTTTGTTATACAGATTCGAATAGCAATATTACTTAGTTAAAGCTATTTAACTATGCGATTAGAGAATAGTCAATTTTCATTATCGTCTGTTAACAGATGTTCAAGTATTTATGATGAACAATGATTTTCTCTTATAATTCTTGAATTTTGTAGTTAATTAAACGTTTATGCAAAATGAAGCACAGATATTAGTTAATATCTGCATGAGAAGTAGTCAAAACGTTCAAGGTATTCACGCTTGTGTATGTTGAATTTGTATGTTTAGTATGTTTCTTCAAGCAGTAGGACCATTTTTCAAAAATTTTTACAAAATTCACAATTTCAAATTGGACCTGTCTTACAAATTTCTTGTAAATTTTAATAACCCTTTTAAAAATATTTTTTTCTCTAACGTTGACATAAATCGTGTAAAAATGTTTAATGTTGCTTTCGGCTTGTTTTCCTTGAACATTTCTCAGACCAAGATTTTAGTAGCTTTCAAAAATTTGTTAATTTTCTTCAGAAATGCATTTCTTGGACTTTAACGGTTACAATAAAATCGAAATGAGCGAGGTATACAAGATAATGAAATAATAGGAAAGTTATGGCACAAATGGTAATAACAGCAATAAAGTTATAACATTCACATATTCCAACAATGACACATAAAATAGGAAAGCTCTTCAAAGAACAGCAACCAGAAATAGCTTATGAAACAAACAACCTTAGCAATCAGTTCCACAGAAATTTTAGGAAACGAAATGCAATAAAATTTGCACATACGAGATAACATGCAACACCAAACAATTCTAAACTAAAGAAACAAACAAAAATTTCAGACGAAGGTTTAGGGAACACACAACCAGAAGGCCAGATATACATCTTTCGCATTACACCAATCATCTTCTCAATAGAAGAAAGCATGACAATAGTAATTGTTTGTGGACGTGATCACCACCCCATCTTTCATATACTGGAAGTCATTCGTTTTATTTTATTTTGCATAAAACGAAAGTTAAACCTTTTAGTTTTGACTGTCACCATATAACACGTCGATTAAATTCTATTAGTATGTTAATAGCTGTTTAGAACAAATTAAATAAAACTAGAGTAAACTATAAATCGCTACAAATCTAGTTACAATAATTTTATATCTATTGCTTTGAAATATGAATTAAGTTTAGCAGTTTTGTACAGCTGTTTAATGCGAAATAAAGGTTTATTTATTTAAGTAATATTAAATTTTTGATCGCCCCTGCACATTACTTTTATATTGACCCTCGTAATATCTAGTTACAAATCTAGTTACTTTTCATTTTAAATTTAGTTACAAAATCTAGAGACGTCAAGCGCTAAATAATATTAAATTTGTTGATCGCCCCTGTGCATTATATTTATTTGACCCTGGTAATATGTAATACAAATCCAGTTACTTTTCATTTCAAAATCTAGTTACAAAATCTAATGACATGTAGCGTTATATAATATTAATTTTTTTATTGCCTCCGTACATTATTTTAATATTGACCCTGGTAATATCTAATTATAAATCTAGATATATTTTGTTTTAAATCTAGTTATAAAATCTAGTAACATCTAGAGTTAAATAATATTAAATTTTTTTACCGTCCCTGTACATTATTTTTATATTGACAATGGTAATATCTAAATGCAAAGCCAGTTATTTTTCATTTTGAATCTAGTTAAAAAATAGTGACATTTAGCGTTAAATAATATTATATTTTTTGATCGCCCTGTACATTATTTTTATATTGACCCTGGTAATATCCATTTATAAATCTAATTACTTTTCGTTTTACATCTAGTTATAAAATCTAGTGACATTTAGCATTCAATAATATTAAATTTTTTAACCCCCCTTGTACATTATTTTTATATTAACACTGGTTATATTTAGATACAAATCCAGTCGAAAAAAGAATCGGTCGGAGTAGATAATGTGCCATTCTTTAAATTTGTTATAGTTATTGCGATGTGTTGCATTTGTATTTATGAGTTAAGCTGTGGATAGATTTAGGAGTGACATTAATATCGCTAAGTTTTTGAACACGCACTTCTAATGAAACGTACGTGGTCATTTAATATTTATGAGCATCTCTTTGATTGAGTTTATAATTTGAAAGTGTTTGGCTACGTCCAGGTTTTTGTCTTTTATATAAAAGTGTAATGAGTGAATAAGATTTCTTGATGAAAATGGCCTGAACCTAATAGCTGATTTACAAAGTTCGACAAAGTTGGTAGACAAAGTAAGTGCTCTTTGATACGTACTTGGAGTGATCTACCGGTCTGGCCTATATAATTACATCCGCATTCACACTGGAGGCGGTAAACACCATTCTTGTTGATTGAAAGATAGGATCCTTATTACGGACCAAAAAATATATTAAGAAGATGGGGACTTATAACATATAAAAGTGATGGAACTTGATTGTTTTAGAGTATTCTTTGTGTGAGCAGATAGCTTATGTTAATCGTCTTGTGTGTAATTTAGAAATATATAGCATATGAACGTGGGAAAATAAATGCCAATTAGATGTACGATAGATTTTAAAAGCAAAACAATTTCCTATCACATAAATGATATGCATAGCATTTGTTGTCGTTAGCATTTCCGAATAACATATGAAGAAATTTTAAATTTTTTAGTGCTTATATATTTGGAACAATAGCGATCTAGTCTATTTTTACGTAACAGGATAGAAAGAATCATTATACTACATTCTTTTCATAATGGAATTATTTGACTTTTATAAAGAATGCTTTGTAGCTCTATCATTTTATAGAATTTATTTATTTTAAAGATTTCCTGTCATTTAGACATTATTCTGTATGCTTATTTAAATCGTCTAAAGTCTCTACGGTAGAATTCATGGAACTGAATACGCTCAATATTTTTGGGGTTACAATATGTACAGATTTAAATGCTTATTTACAAAAGGGAATTACCCAAAAGTTTTAATTTAACATTTTTATCTAAATATATTTCTTGAAAAATATAATATATAATTTACATATAGTAATATTACGAAAATCATTTCGAACCGAAATAGACAACAAACAATTAGTTTCTTAGTTTTTTTTAATAACTTCTTTTATCCCCTGAGAAATTACATTTCTTTTGGATATCAAATGAAAATCATGGGTAATTGGACATCAGGTTTTATTGAAAAAAACAACAAATCAGCAAACGTTTCGAGCCTTCAAGTAGCTCATCATCA
>WYDF02043639.1:0-12365 GCA_009867245.2 Adranes taylori | reverse complement strand
TTACAATTTAACATATATACAGGATGTTTATTGTTTTGTAAACTTTGCAATTTATTTTCTTGAGACCGGCTATTGTACTACATTAAATATCTGGGTTCCTTTGAAAGTTGAAAAAATAAAATTTGGGGTACAAGTGTAAAATCCAGGGAACTCAATTTTACGCAAAGCGAACACAAAGAAAAAGTGACTCAAAAACAAATTCATAAGACCCAGATACTACTATTTTAGAAATTACTCTATAGACTAGTCTTTTAGAAATTAGTCGAAGAGAGTGAAGAGGGGTCGTCGGCTATGCCAAATCGGACAGCGCAGGTATCCGCGCCGTATGCAAATACGCGGAAAATGTGACTCAAGAGCGGTCGTAGGCCGCGGCAAAGCGGACAGGGAAGCTGTCCCGTCGTAGGCAAATATGGGGACCGGGGATTCATGGGTAGGCGATTTATAGGTTAGACTAATGTTGTTTAATTTACCCTAAACAGTATTGTGCTAATTGAATTTAACAGACGGCTTAAAAGATGATAGTTGAAATAACTAAACGTACAATTTCCAGTATATAAAAGATGGGGTGGCGATCACGTCCACGAATTTTTACGTATATAGCTCGGTCATTGAAGCTATGACACATACTTAATTATATAATGAACAATCACTAGAATTACCATATAATTAAATTGTGTATGAAGTTGCAGTAAAATTTTTCGATCAGGGCCATAGAAAGGTTTAACAAAGCTAGATTAGTTAATTACTAGCTTTACTAAGAACCTTCAATCAAATATGAATATATTTATAATTAAACGATCTAAAAAATTACAAGAATGTCTCATTAATCCAAATCTTGCATATTTATGAGATTATCATAAAGCAATAAATTTTTTGTATTAATTTATTTCGTAAAAACCTTATTTTGTACATTCAGCTAATTGTTCAGTTTTAGTGCCAACAAAAATGTTTGCCATTATCCGAATAAATATTAATATTATTAATATTTCGAATAATAGTACAATGTCCTCAACGAGAAATAAATCATCATAGCATGGCTAAAAGCGACTGAGTGGTTAAATCTTCAACCTGCTTAATGTGAATGGCCTCAATTGCAAAGCAAATCAAAATACAAATGTAGGATTTTATGAACTTATAGACTGATTTACTTGTCCTTGATTGAAATGGGCCTAGCGCAATTGACTCCACTATTTCTGAAATGCATACATGGAGTTATCGGCGAACATGGTAATTCAGTCATTTGAAGATAAATAACGCTTGGATGTGTCTTAAACCACTTAAAGCAGTCCGTAGCCATTTTATCTCTTACCTCAGAAATAATATATTTGGTTATCAAATAGTCAGACCTTGTCAAATACGAGGTCTTTCATGGTGACTCTTAATTTTGAGCAAAGTAGGTAGATAGATATTTGACCACTCTCAGAGATAAATGCGATATCTTGCGACTACATGCGATACAGATAAATTGCGCACCCATGAGCTCGCTCGCTTGAGTTTGCAAAACCGTGAAGTTCAATTCGTTTTACTAGGAAAGCAAATTGAACAATTTTAAAAGTGAATCGGTTTCAATGTAAAACTTGAGCGAATTATTTTGCAATCCCAAGCAAACTAATTCATCCCAGTTACAATTTTCTTGTCACTAAAATAAATCACTAACACTGCGTAGATTTTAACATCCATAGTATTTTATTTTTTGCAAACTAAGCTGATAAGCCGTAAGACCAAATGCTTTTGTTCTAATGTTTCACATTTTTTGGATGTACACTTTTTGTAGTTTGTCAATACTGTGATATGATTGTTTATTGAGTAGCAGTACCCTTTTTATCTTTCATACACCATATACGTTCGAAGTACGTATAGATATATGAAAGATATAGGATTCATGTTTTTAGAATTTTTTCTATTTGACCTTAGTACGTCTCTTGTATTCAAATCACTGCAAATCATGAATAATCTGTAATTCGAATAAAGGGCCATGAGGAACAATTTACCGCAAAAAATGTTTTTTCAACAAATTTTTTTCTGCGAAAAAAATTTAAAAGAAGGGTGAATTTTTCGGTGTCTGTATGTTCGGATGTCTGGATGTTCAAGAATAGTTGCATACACAAAAATTTTTGCAAAGTGCCTCGTACTATGCCGCGTAATTTTTTAATTTCTTGTATACAAAGTTTCTTTAATACTTAAGAGATTCAGTGAGTTTAAAAAGCGGACATGCAATCTTGGGAGTAATTTGACCTTGATTTTTTTTTCCCGCTCAAAATATCTGTTCCTATGCAAGCTGGAGAAATGAAACTTGGGGAGCATATGTAAGTCTAAGTGCCCACAATTCTGCCAATGTGAGCAACTGCATATACTGAACCAATTTTGAACAAAAACAAATTTTAAAAAAACTTTTTATGAACACCCTGTATCTTTTTATACTGTTTGATAGTCTAACTCTTATCGTAATAGCACATATACACAAAGTTACAGGAAAAAATATTTTACGTTGTATGAGACCTATGGATTGTTCATTTGCAATTGAATAAATGTTGATACCAGTGGCGCCTGCACATTATAATTTGGGGAGGAGTCCTAAATGATTATTTTATTGAAAAATTCAGTTTTTAAACTAGAAGACTGAAATTACGCTCGCATATAGTATATTGTATTATGCGTCAAATGAAAGTAGCGCCATCCCTGCAAGTAGTATAGAACACAACGTTGCCACATTTAAAATTTTATAAACTTTTTGATATATTTCAGGAACTATAAAAAAAGATAGGACACTTGAATAAACTTTATTCTATAGGCCACCAAGCTCGTTCAATTTAATTTGAAACATTTTTTCCAAAATTACAATTTAACATATATAGAGGGTGTTTTTTGTTTTGTATACTTTGCGATCCATTTATTTGCGACCGGCTCTTGTACTACATTAAACAACTTAGGGAACAAGTGTAAGACTATCGTAAAAAACTTTTATTCTAATTGAATTTAGTAGACTAGTTATAAGGTGACAAAATTCAAAATTAAGTCAAAATTAAAAGATTCAACTTCTGTTTTATGGAAGACAAAACAAAACGTAGGAGTTCCAATATATGAGAGATAGGGTGGCGATTACATCCACGAATTTTTATTTATTTAAAACTCAAGTGGATATAAATGGCGATATAATTGTCTCAAAACTTTGAAAATCGCTTTTCACACAGATATTGTATAGTAACTCACATTTTTTTATCTCCTTTTCTATATATAGTGTGCTCTCGATTATCCGCGGTAATGGGTGTCTGAACTTCCGCGGATAATTCAATTCGTGGATAATCCAAAAATCACGGAAATCGCGTAAAAGACGAAAAATCTATAGAACATAAGGTACTGTAATCTAATAAGAATAATACTATACAAACAAACACGAAACTACAGTACAACTTAATACATAAATTCAAATTTTTATTGTTTTACGAAAGTATATATACATAATGACGAACAAAAAAAAACACACGCAATCTATTAAACGTACAGTAACTGTTTTATATTTGGAAAAATCAAGTCAAAACTTCCTCAAATAGTCGGTAACTTTCTTTTGTTTTTTTGGATGCAAAACATTGTTTCTTTATCCGTGAATGCAAGCCACGTAATACGAGTTTATCAGGCAGTGGGGTGCATCAGATTGACCTTCTAGGTATCCAATGAGACCGTCGACGTACTCTAATGCATTTTCGTATGTCACCTGTTGTACATTGGCATCTTCCTTCTCTTCATTTTCGCTTTCTTCTTCATCTTCGTTATTCTCGTCAGCTCCTTGTACTCTTCTCACTATCGCTTCATATGTTAGGTCTCATATCCTGGGTTGTCAATATCTCCATCAAGCCATTGATCAATGTCGCTGATTTCTACATTTTCTCCTCCTGGAACAGTTCTGAACCGTCCAGTCAGCTCAGATGATGTCGGATGTTCGGATGATAAATCTGCGTCCATGTTGTTTATATATCTACTGTTTATTCAACGGAATTTGCACTGCGTTCTTGGCTTCATATCGTTCCAAGCATTTGACACATCATAAATTACGCCCAGAATTGAATAATTTTCCAATACTGCTTGTAATCGCACCGTTCTTTTCTGTAACAAATTCGACCGGAATTTTTTCTGTATGACAGCAATGACACCCTGGTCAATTCGTTGTATTAAACTTGTGACCTTGGGAGGCAAATATTTTGCAAAAATTCTCCCATGTTCAATTTTCAACAAATTTACACTTGGATGTGAATTGTCAAGCAAACTTTTGGACTTCAAGTAAGCTCGCACTTGGGGAACAAATTGCTTTTGAAACTAAGCTTGAAAAATTATTTAGACCATCCACCCTTTTTTTTTGTTTGTAGTACGTTACAGGACGAATTTCAGCCCTTTTTCCTTTAAAATATCTTGTTTTTTTTTTTGCTTTGCCAATGATGGTTAATGTCAGTCTGTGCTAGCGTTGCTAGCGTTCCCCACTAGCGTTGCTGCAATACATCACTCTCATCCTCTCATTGCTACTTTTGTAGCTCGGTGCGAGGTGTTCAAATTCTAAGGCATGAGTTCGTAATGGTAGAAGTTTTCAAAACAGTCCCGTTTCATTGGCATAGAAAGGAAATTTTCTGTAGAGATAAAATTCTGAAAATCAGTTTTGAACTCTTTTGCTGCTGATGCGTCGCCACTAAGTTTCTCGTCATGGATCCCAAGTTCTCGAATACCGTATCGCTGTTTTAAGCGTGTCAGCCAACCTGAAGATGCATCGAACTCTCCTTCTAGACCCAGTGAATTAAAAAAAATCGCTTTACACGTAACGATTGGCCCAGAAATTCGTGTCCCTTGAGCTCAAGCTTGCGAAAACCATTCTAGCAGTGCCTTATCTGGCTCTTCTTATGATGCCTTTCTTTTCTTCAAGTGTGTTGAAGAAAAACTTGATGATGAAGAAAATGTTAATAACTTTCCCTTCTGTTTTAAAATGTCTCTGACAGTTGTTTTCCCTTTTCCATACGTTACAGAAATTTGTTTGCTTGTGCAACCATTTTCTAGTCGGCTTATAATTTCTAGGTTCTTTTGGATAGTCAAAATCACTTTCTTCCTTTTTTCAGTCATTTTGCAAAGCTTACGGAAAACACTACTCGTAGCCTACCCATACACACATACAGACTAAAATGAAAACTTCGTTTCGGTATCCGCCGCGCTGACTTATTACTGTACTGTATTGAACACAATTTTCATTCGAGCTGTACTTGCGATAAACTGATGAATTGATTTTATGTCTGGAATACATAAAATCAACTCAGCACTTCTAAGAAAGAGAAATGATGTAACAAACACACATCTTGTTTAAACAAACAAAGCGGCCGGAAATGCGAAGCGATAAGAATTTACCCTACAGTGTAGGGTATTATTACTGTACGAGTGCATATGCATTGCTTATGACATTCTTGTAAGCAAAATACTGTACACAGCTGTCTTTTTTGAGACCGCTGATAATCCGCAACGCGGATATTTGACCCGCGGATAATCGAGAGAACACTGTATGTATGGTTATTTTAAGCTTTTCGAGAAATTTCTTGAGTCAAACATTTGTTAATTGAGATTATTAATCAGGTCGAAAAATATAATAAAACTTAATGATGTAATAATGCAAGCTACATATCATAAGAGAAGCTTTTTGATAAATAGATCAACTTCGTTTGAACTCGTTAATGTATTGAGGATTTCTGTATTCGGGTTATTGTGTTAACAGTATTTGCGTTTTGGTTCCTTGCCATATTAATATAGACATAGATGTAAAATGTTCATTTAACTCTTCAGAGTTACGTAATTACTTGTATATTTGAATTCGGTTTTGTTCCTCTTTCCAAGTGTGTTATATTTCCTAAGGGTTTTGATTTGTTTTCTATTCAATTTAGTTCTCAATGCTTCAACTAATTTATTATATTTTGGTTTATAATTCTGCAGGAATCGATGTGTTGCAAGTGTATAAAATAGAACGTTTAAAAGAAACTAGGTTCATTAGATATTTTTATATAACACCAATGGTATCAACATAAGATTATGAATATATTATTCCCAGATTGTTATTAATAAAATCATTTTGACTATTAAAATAGATAGTTATTATTATTACGACAAAAATTCTATTACTTTTTAACGTATCATAATATGCATTTCAATAATTGCGTAACAACTTTCGAATACTTAATTTGTTTAAAATAATAACCAGCACAAAAATATATTCTGTTTTTTTGTTGTGGCTAGTCTCACACTAAGATTAGAAATATACTTTTCCTGCATTAATATGTAATGATTTACTTATTAATGACGTATTAGATAATAATTAAAAAACTTTATTGTACAAATGTGTATGTAACTTGAGCAACAATTTGTGGGCACAATATTGAAGATAACCGGTTCTACAATCAACCAAAGACAATTATTTTTATAAAGTTCAACCTTTCACTTTTATATAAGTATTGGTACTTAATTGGTTAGCATTCCATATGAGAAAGACATATGTCTGTCGTTTTTATGCTTACCATTATGTATAGGTGCCATAACGTATGATGATTATAATAATGGTGTACTTCGCATTATTTAATGTAAATTAATTCGTACTTGCACTAAATAGCGCAAATTTATATTTAATTGTTTTAAAAAGAATACTCAATATATTATTTATAAAATTAGACATCTAATAAATTTTTATATAGGTTTGTAAGCAATAGCTTTAGACACGTAGCTAGGACAATCAAAAGTCGAAGCCAAAATATATCTAAGAAAGTATGTGAAAGGTAATATAACAAATAATGGACCATAGTATGCCATAGTCCACCATAGTCATCGGGACACTTAACAATGCCAGAAGCTTGACTACACTGACGGACACATGCATTAATGTACTTTGCAGATTCGCTATGACCAACAGAGTTACGCTGATAGAAGGGACATTGTAGAAACAAAATAGTACATGCACTAACAAAAAAAGCAACTAGCACAAACTTCAATTATCCGGAGCTGGCTGTGGGAATAGCTGTTAGTTCTATTAGAAAAGCGATAAGAAAGTAGACCATTCAACAACACACAGTTTGCTGTATAAAATTAGCAAGCAATCAACACAGTAAGTGTTTTATAGAAAAGCCTTGTAAAAATAAAATCTCAGATTTGTTGAACTCGGCAGGAAGTACACGTAAAGAAAATTGGAGTACACATGTCCCTGAAGAAAAACAAAACAACGCAACATATCTTATGTGCGTGCAAAGCATTCGGAATCAGAAGAACAGAGAAGGAAAGACTTGTTTGGAGTAACAATATTTGACCTTGCTGTAGTACAAAAACGTTCCCTTTAGTAACTATATAAAACTAGTACAAAACACAAATATATTAGGCTATCAATCAGGAAATGTACAATCAGCCGATTGGTTGCAGTATTTTGGGGCGGTACTTCCCCATACAAGCCATGGTGATAATAATTAGACAAACAATAAAATAAGCAATTTGAAACTCAATTATTTAAATCATACAACTCGAATTATATAACCCAAATACATAATGACAGTATAACATGGTTACTACCAGGTTTGCAACTACGCTCATCAAGAACTGACGTATGATGAGTATAATGAGATGTAGCATATTACATCATCAGAGATTACCTAAAATATAAAGTTTCAAAATTTTTCGATTGTCGAGTAATCTACAATCTATCCAGATCCAATTTGATACTGCCATAAGGATTAATTTGCTTTTAAAATATTAAGAGTTTGCTATATGTTCCAAATAGATTTTTTATGGGACACTGAACACATTAATCAACATTAATCAAGTTGGTAAAATAAATAGCTTGTTTTTATCGCTCGCATATTATATAAAAATTACTTTAGATGTAAATTATATTTAATACTTAATGCCAAGTTTTAATACTTTAGCTGCTCAGCAACAGTATAAATGTCCAGCCAAAGATGGTCAATATGAAGACCTCCGCCAATGCGATAAATTTTATAGCTGCGTGGATGGTATCGCCACCGAGAAACTTTGTCCGGATGGACTTGTATTTGATCCTCAAATACGTAAAATTAATAAATGTGATCAACCCTTCAATGTCGATTGCGGAGATCGCGTTGAATTACGTAAGTACTCATTACATTTTTTCTGTTTTTGAGGATCGATAAAATCTATTAATAGAGTTTAATTTAGTTTAATTTAGAAGTATGAAGTTAAGAAATAAAATTATAAGATAAATTAAGATGTTTATATGCATTTTTGGCAAGTGCTGTTTTTACTATTTTTAGAAATGTATAAGTTGGATGATTGTGTAAGTTGTTTGGTACCTTATTATAAAACTTTGGTGCAAAATAGTTTTCAAAACTTCGACTTTTATAGATTCTACTATAAGTAATATCTATTTTGTGCGAATAACGAGTTTTGAAATCATGGTGATCACTGTGAGTTATATACTTATTTTCGTTGGTATAGAAGTTGTCTGCAATCAACGTTAATCAACGGTTAGTACATTTCCGTGTATTGTTTTTGTCTTGCGCGCGGTTAAGACTGGGCAACGATGGTCAAAATATAGCAGAGTAGCCGTATATACAACAACTTTGGGCTGCGGAATGTGGCCTACAAGCGGGTTCAATAAGAGTTCGCGGACAATGTGAAGAAAGCGGGATCAAGAAGGGCACAGGGTGGACTTCCTCGCAGCACTCGCATACACGGCAGGGTGGCCTTCCTCGCAGTCAGTCACGATTTACTTATTTGACTGAAGTAAAAGAACTTCGCCAATATGTTTATTCAAAACCAATATACTACTTTTAGTAGGTAGTCCAACAACAAATTAGGATTCTAGTTTAGAATTTGGTCAAAATATCACTTTAGGATCAATATGAATTTCTTTTTTACAATATAAGTCTTATAGCAACCACATTCGCTCCCATCTTAGGTAAAATACAAGTCATAATCCAAATGATGTTGCATTATGAAATTCAAGAAGTTGTAAACAGCTTGAAGTAATGAACTATTTTCAACTCACTCCAAGTCATTTGCAAAGATCAACTTAAAGAATGGATTAGGATCATTATTTGAATTTTTCTTCAATTCGGAATGATCTTTATATTCCAATAAAATTTGTTTATTAGACGATTTTAATGTGAGTAACTTTATACGTGTAATAGCAGTAGAAACTTATAAGTTATGCCTAATTGTACCAATTTGTTAGCATTTATAAGGTGCATAATTATTGTTTAGATTTTGTTGCTTTAAACATTGAGTGTTTTATTCTACGCTCATTTGGTTAGTAAAGATGACCATGATCCCGCTCTTTATACTGACCTATAATAGTATCTTTCATGTTAGTACGAACAAAACTTTATTTCACTTCAGAAATGGTAATCTTGAAAATAATTTGAATTGTAGAAAAACAATAAATAAAATTAATTCAATTTTTTAGAACCACCGAAAAGTAGTCGATTGTGTCCACGTCGGAATGGCTTCTTTGCTCATCCCGAACCATCAACCTGTAACATTTTCTACAATTGTATCGAAGGTGATGCAACTGAGATTAAATGCACCAATGGATTACATTTTGATGAATATTCGGGCACCTGCGTATGGCCGGATTCAGCTGGTAGACAAGGTTGTGACGATAGCAAAATACGTAAGCCTACAATTTTTTTTTTGATGAAACATATATATGTAGGTAGGATCAGAACATTTTGTACTTCATATTCTACATAAAAGTTTAAAAGTTAATCAACTTTACAAAGTGAATTTTACAAATGACCTCGTAAAATGTATTTTAATAAGCACTTTAGTTAATAAGTATTACGTCTCCATTTTATAGATAAATTAAAAGATGGTTTCGAGTGTCCGAAAGCTGAACAAACGGATCATAACGGTCAAGTGGTTGTGCATCCAAAATATGCTCATCCGACAGATTGTCAAAGGTTCTATGTGTGTCTGAATGGAGTGGAACCAAGAGATTTGGGCTGTCAAGTTGGTGAAGTGTATAATGAGGATTCACAGCGATGTGATGCACCAGAAAATGTTGTCGGATGGTAATTTATTATATTAAAATGTTTACAATTGAAAAATTAGCAATGATGATATCACTATGCTTTCACTTCCGGCATCGACACATAAGGCAATGATAATATTTGAATACGTCTGGTAATTTGACAAATCAAACAATGACATGTTATAAATGAAAACGTTTCTATATGTCATGCAAGTGGAGAGGAACTACACCGTACGGTGTTTTTCGTATTCAAAGCCAGGCGTGTGTCTGATGGAAATGGGGGACGGAGGCATGGGGATAATGCCTCTCCCCAGAACGATAAGCTTCCGCAGTCGTACAATGTAATACTTTTGTCAATTGCTTTCTACATCCTCCTTTTTACAAAATTTGTAATATTTTTGCTCTAGATTATCGAGTAGATTTGTTCTATAGCTACTTTCTCATTCCCTATCATTTGCTTTATTTCCTTGCCGTTATTCTCTAGACTTGATATGTGTGATGCTAGATACTTGTAAGATTGACAGTACTTCAACGATGATCAATCTTCCAACTTATTACCATGCTTAACTCCCCTTATTACTATATATTCCATCTCTATTTAGTTAATTTGCAGGTCAAATATCTTATAATCTTCATTAAGCTTTCTTCATATATAAAATGCATTGTTTTTATCTTCTGCAAAGGTAACTTGATCATCGATTAAGTTGATTATAATCATTGATAATAATTAGATTTAAAAAAATTAAAAATCTAGTAATTAGGCTTACTATATATTGATCTGTCTATAGATCTCTGGCCACATACGATATCAATTCCTATAGTATTGGTCATCATAGCAAGATTATATTATGATTCAAATTCAATCTTTCTTACATGTGCACAATTACATTTCTATAAATAATAATTTATGATTTTCCACAATTTATTTGTTTATTTATAAAAAACAATATTTACAACAAATTTGATTCATTGTGATAAGACTCAAAACAGTTCGCATAGAAACTTGCATCGCATTTTACGCAATATGATTTTGGTCTACTGTTGGTAATGACTTGTTAACAGCGTCGTTGCTGATTTCGAAAATTGAGAATGTCATTCAATTCTTTGTATCTTGCATAGAACAGTCCCAAGGAATCTTCTTGTACAGACTTGTCGGTCACTTTCTAAAGGAAATTGTTTTGGATAGGGAAGAATCACGGTTTTTTGAAATTCTAAACAGCTCAAGTTTACATTTAGTTTCTCGTTTCCAACGTGATAAATTAGCTAACGGCTTCACATGATCGTGCTTGCTTGCAACGTGTTATTGTTCCAAGCAACAACGATCCCGTATTTATTATCATGCCAGAGTACCATAAGGATGCTGGATGTAGATGTGTTAGATGAGGATGGCTCTTATCAATTCTATTTTCTCGTACAATTCCCATTGCTCAAAATCCCCAATGTTCCAGATGTACAAGTAAATCCCGGTCGGCGAAAAAATTGTCGAAGAATATAGCAAAATCGTTTAGTTTTGCTACACAGAATAACAATTCTGTAACAATTTGATACGATAACCTAATGTAAACTTAGGCTCCATGCTTGTCTCTTTCCCCGTGTACAAAATGTATTTGAAACAAAATCAGTCGTATCTGCACAATGCCTTTAAGTTAAGTAGCACAAGCGACCGTGAGAATTACAGTTACTTACTTACCTGAACATTATGTAGTGGTCAACAAATATCGGTGTACATTAGAAAGTAGGAATTGCACCGCTATCCAATTCTGATACTGCATATGGCCAGTGGCATTTATATAGATCAAAATTTTCAAGTGTTTAACATTGTTTATACCATTGGAAAAGCTAAATGCATTAGAATTTACATATATTTCACTACTATTTATACAAAATATGAAACCCTCAAGTTTATTTGTTAAGCAATTAGAAAATAAAACGCAATACCTTGCAAAAGTTTGCAAAACAGTCAATTTTAAATAAATGAAAAAACACCGGGGCTATGAAATAACCTGTTTTAGCCCTTTATCGACTTTAGAGTTAAGTTATGAGTTTCCTATCTTGACGCACTGATTCTATGTGGCCTTTATATAAATGTCACTAATCTCAGTAAATGTCATTCTGATTTTATCTAACTTGCTAGATTTTTATAAGCCACTGTTTTATGCCTTACAAAAATCAATGTATTGCAAATTTAATTCAAGTAGTGGCGGAACAAAATGTCGCCCCCCCCCCCTACCCCTCCCCTAAAGAAAAATGTTTCACCAGATTATTTTTTTATTTAACAAACAAAAAAAAAAACGTTATCCGCTACAAAAAAAATGATGTTTCACCACATTATTTTCTTATATAACAAAACAATAAAAAA
>WYDF02043628.1:0-12366 GCA_009867245.2 Adranes taylori | reverse complement strand
CTCGAGTCAATGGAATATAGTCTCAATAGTGTCTTCCGACGTAAAAGTTAACGGCAAATTATATATATATATATATATATATATATATATATATATATATATCATTTAGTGCGTTTTAAATATTTTTACACGCAATAGAGAATTTTTAGCACAATGGCATAGTGTAGGTATATCCAGAAGCTACTATTTATTCATTTACTTAGGAGTAGGTATATATAATAACAATGAGGAGAGAGTGTTCATTCATGAAATACTCGTAGTTATTTAATGAATGAACACTCTCTCCCAACTTTGATGAAATTTAGAATTATAGACTTTCTCTGTAGCATATCTTTATGATGTTTAAGCCTAAATAAAGATTTGAAGCTAAATAAAGATTTGAAGTCGTCCCAATTAAAATTTCTGAGCCCGGTAAAGGACTGGCTCATGTACATTAAAAAAACAACGAATCACTTAAAGCTTGTGTAACTTATAAGAAACTTACACAAAACTTTTAACAAACTTCTAAGAGATATTTTGTGGCATATTTAGTATGAAACTTACGATAGAAATTAATTTAGAGGTTTTGTAATATTTAACTTTTCAATGCCGTTTACAAGGAAACTTTGATTTAAGAAAATAAACTGATTGTAGTTGGAACTGTAGACAAGTTCATTTTTTATTCATTTAGTGCCGATTTAATCATGTTCCAGTAAAGTGGCAAGTAGCATTACTTGGCATATAAGATCTTATTTAACGAGTAAAGTCTTTATTTATATTCAAGTAAGATTTAATTCTCAAGTAAAGTTAGTTCATTTCGAATCAGATTACTTTCAATCAACTCTCGTAATACATATTCGTTTTCAATTGTAAGAATTTGGCATAGGCAGCTGTTATTATTGCTATGTTAAAAGATATCTATATTAATGGCTTATTTTCTTTATCTTGTTGCGTATCATTATTAAATATTGGAAATACTACTTTTCTTATGAAAATCTCCGATATATTAAATGAACGTTTTTATTTGGAGAACATAACTCTGGAAGGAAGGAAATAATTGTTATATATAGTTGATAATTATGCTATGAAACACAATTTTTTTATATACGATGCTTCTGGATTTATCAGAATAACATTTCTTTTATAGAAAAATTACATGTTTTATGAAATAAATACTAGCTAGTTGTATATATAAAGATTAGATACTTATGATGATTGTTATATAATAATATAAAATAAAAGATTTGGATTGCATTATATTTTTGCTGCATGCTTCGGTGACATCTATTACTAGAGTCCAGCGAGTTCACCTATTTGTTTAATTTACACCATTTTTTCATGAATGATATCATATATCCCGTATGATGAGGTGAATAGGGACAAAAACCAAAAAAAAAGGTAATTTAATTTTTTGTTTTGTTGTACGCACTGCCAGTTTGGTTGATAAAGGTCCTGTCAAGACACAACTGAACCATTGAAACCAAATTTCTGATTGAGTATTTAAAAAAGCAAAGTTTTGTTTAGTTTTTCATGTTTTTTTTATAGTGATCGAGGATGTGTCACAAACAGTTTATAATATTTCACTTCTTGTAACTGACTGCACTTTGTTAAACATATTTTGGTGAGTAAATATCATTTATGAAATTAAAAATAAATTCATTGCAGCCTTAGAGAATCAAATTTCTATAAAAAAAAAATTTATAAAAAGAGGTGAATAGGGTCAACGCTAAAATTGTATTTTCAAAATTTTTGTTGTTGTTTTTTAATGCCGACACATTACAAAAGGGGGACCCACTAGCCAAGCCAAATCAACCTAATAACAAAGAAAAAATAACAAATGCTATTGAGGCGATAAAAAAAATTTGGAGTTTCGAAATCTGCTTTGCACAGGTATTTCAAACAGTAAAAAATTAAGGTGGACAAAGCTATATCTGAGACCGTGGTAAACGCTATAAAGCGCTCAATATTAAAGTATTCTAGTTGGGGCTATCCACTAAGCATTTACGTTGCTTCATAAAATATCATTTGAACAGGGAAGGTATGAGCATCCTACAATTAAAACATAACATGTCTGATGTGGAGTAGGCATTGGGCTTCCTAAAAGGACATAAAGATACCCTATCCCAGTGGCTTTGCCAAAATATTAAAACTGGCTAGGCGGAAGTTTCCCCAATTACAATAAGTTATTTCAAAGAGCTGGAGGCAACAAGTAAACATATACCACCTCACCTTCAGATAAATTATGATGAATCCGCTCGCGTAAAGTGATATTTAAAATCCCGAGCGCATAATGAATTCTAGCAAAGCTAGTGTATCTGTTATGTTTTTTGCTACAGCCTCGGGGCCTTTGCTCCTCTGCCACACAATTTATAAATCAAAACACTTATATGATTTGTGGACGGACGGTGGTCCACCCATTTGCAATAGGAGCAACAGTGTGTGGAAAGATGGGACATGCTTTTTGGATTGATTCCAAAAAGTTGTAATCCTATACTGTTGAAATTTCCCAGAAAAAAGCTGCTGATTGGTGACAATCTTAGTTCAGATCTCTCCTTTGAGGTAGTGCACCAGTCAGAAGAGATTGATATAAGTTTTGCATTCCTCCCACCTAACTCCACGCATCTCACGCAGCCGTTAGACGTCTCCTTCTTCAAGCCGCTAAAAATGAACTGGAGGAATGCTCTAGAAACTCAAAAATCAAAAAGTAAAGGCAGTAAAACATCTTTTGACAAAAATACTTCCCAATGCTTATGAAAAAAAACATTAGAATTAACGAAACCTAATATGGAAAGGATAATACAATCTGGTTATGAAAAAATGGGGATATATACCTAAAATGCCCAGAAAGCGCTGCAGAGCTTGCCACTCTACAGCTCTGATGTGGAAGCAGGTAATACCGCTGCCCTTAACGCTGATGACAGTTTGACAACTTTTTTGAAAGAAATACGATATGGGACAAATAGTGGCGAGTTAAATAGGGGAAGAAAAAAAAGACTAAAACTACCCTGCTGGGCGCAGTATCACTGAGGCAGATCTTAGAGAGGATGAAAGTTCAGCAGGTGAGACAGATCTGTAAGAGGCCGGCCGAAACCATTTATCAGAATGGCCACAACATACTGAGGACTTTGCAGTTTCAACCCAACATTTTGAGGAGAAACTTCTTAAAAAAGAGGACTGGGTGATGGTAAAATTTCAGTCTGACACGGGGGTTAAATATTTTATTGGAAAGACTGTAGAAATTGATCAAGAAAAATGCGTGGGGATATTTTTGAGACAAGTGCGAGAAAATATTTATTTTCCCCAATGTAGAAGATGTGTCTAACACTCTGATTTTATCCGAAAAATATCGACGTCTACTGTACGAATGTCTACTGTCGATTCACGTTTCATCCAACATACAAAGTTCCACAGGTAGGTTTTTTAATAGAAGTTAAAAAAATATTGAAAGGAAATGTTTTTAAGTTGGTTCAATGAATAAATAATATTTTTATTTGGTTATTATTTTATTACTTAAATCCTAAGCGCCCCTGCCGAAACTATTTATTTTTAAGTTTTATGAAAGTCCCTTTTGACCCCTGTAGACGTTTGTATAGGAAAATACTGAGAAATATACGACTGTCCCGATTCAACTATTGCTGTGGTGAATCGGGATACATACAAATAAATAAAAATATATTATTGTGGTATGAGTGCCCGAATAATATATTATGCTGTGGACACACTAAGGGTTGGTCACAATATAAAATTATGACAATTCGAAAAACTAAATCTCCAAAAGCTCCAAAAACCTACCAAATTGTCCAGATTCACCCCATCATACGGTATTTAAAATTCTTCACTTTATGCTTAATGTGAAGCCCTGTATGCGCTGTATGCTTAACAAAACGTATAAATTAGAAAACATGTTGTAATACTAGGAGACTTTAATATTCATTTTTGGTCTTCAGATAATAATTACATAACATTTTCAGATTTAATTATATCTTTTGGTTTTACACCAACAATAAGAGATGATACCAGACAGAATAATTGCATTGATATTGGTGAATTATTTAGTTGGAAGTCATAAAACATATGCTGTAGACTTACACATATCTGATCATTCTGCACAATTCTGCGAGTTGCCTGTTTGGAGTAACCAGACTAAAAAAGTTTACTCCAAAGTGCAGCCAATAACAGAAAAATGTTTGTTTGATATGTATTACTATTTGGATACGATAGAATGGGATATTGTGTCGAGAGATGAAGATGCCAAGGTAAAATTCGAAAAGTTTGATAATGTACTCATTATTTCATTTAACTTGTCTTTCCCTGAGGTAAAATTTAACGGCCCTCCGAAAACCAAATATTTGCGATCATATAATTGGTTCAATAAAGATTTATATGATCTCAGAGAGAGGATAGGTTTCTTAAGCGATGTTTGCAATGCATATCCTTGCGCCAGCTTAATTGCAGACTACAAAAGGTCAAGTCGCAGTATAAAACTGCAATTAGAGATCCTAACAGACAAGCCAACGACGTCTTTATTAAAACTTCAATTAATAAATCTAAGGTGTCCTGGGAGATTATTAAAGCAAACTCAATTAATAATATTAAAATTAATGGGATTAATTTCAACGAGATGAGGTCAACGAATTTTTTATTAATATACCTCACAAAATCAATAAAAATCATTCAGCAACTCCAGCCAATAACACGACTGATGGTGCTTACATCCCTGTAAATAGACCTGGTGTTCCTCTAAAATTTTCAGAAGTTACTTTTCTTGAAGTTCGCATGATAATAAATAGTTTAAATTCAAGTAAAAGTGGGGACATATATGGAGTAAATTCCAAAATTCTTAAACGTGTGTTGAACATCATTTTATATCCGGTAACCAAAATCAAAAATCATTGTTTCACTCAGTCTATATTTCCAATGGAATTAAACATGCCACAATAAAACGTCTATTTAAAAAGGAGACTCTAAAAGCTTGAACAACTTTAGGCTCATTTCCACTATATCAACTGTAGCCAACGTGTTCGAAAACGTTATTAAAATCCAAATAGAAAATCAGTTTGGGTTCACATCAGGTTTATCTACAACCTCTGCAATTATGGAATTGGTTAGTGAGATTCTAAGTGTTTTCGAGGAAGGTAAACACAGATCATTTTTTGTTACTTGCCGAAGGCTTTCGACTGTGTACCTCATGATATGTTGCGTGCTAAACTCAAAATGTATGGTTTTGATGTTGCTTTCATTTCTCTTATAAAATCTCATTTAACTGAGAAACTACAATCGGTCGTGTTAAATGGTAAGCGATCAATTACCATTTAACACGACCGATTGTAGTCTCTCACATTAAGTGTAAATATTGGTGTACCCCAAGGATCATATCTGGGACCCGTTCTATTTATTATCTTTATAAATGAAATTTTTCATGCTTCTAATTTAAAAAAATATTATTTGCAGATGATTCCACGTTCTTTCTAAAAGATGATGTTTTTTAATCCCTAATTGTGAAATCGAGAGAAGTTCTAAATATCGCTGATGCCTCGTTTTCATCAAATCTTATGTCACTGAATAGAGACAAGACAAAATTTTCGTCTTTCTCCTTAAAACATTCTCCAGATTCCAGATTTTTCTGAGCCTGTCAGGTTCCTGGGGATATATATATATATATATATGGATAGCAGACTGGAGTGGAACAAACAGTGTTATCTGCTTGCCTCGAGATTGGCAAGGAACATATGCGTTTTGAGAAACTTGGCGAATTCGGTATCATAGGACACACTCAAGGCAGCCTATTTTGCTTTGTATCACGCACACATATCGTATGCCATTATACTATGGGGTCGTAGTAGTCAATGGACAAGAATCTTTAGACCTCAAGTCGGGCCATTAGAATTGTAGCTGGTTTGGCATGCAGGACAGTTTGTAAGTCAAATTTTAGGGAACTGTGCATACTAACTCTACCGTCTCAGTTTATCTACCAGGTGGTTGTGCATGCACGGGAAAATATTAATAATCAAGAAATCCGTGTCCATAACCACTGCACTAGATCGAAAGGAGACATGAAGGATTAGATTGTGTAAGTCAGAAAAGAGTTTTGAGTTTTTAGGATTTATCAGGTTTTTCAACAAACTGCAAAGACAATTTCGAAACTTGCCATTAAATTTCTTTAAACATAAACTAAAGTCATTTCTTATCACTTCTGCATTTTACAGCTATGATGAATATATGGATTCTAATTTAATGTTAACATAACAATTATGCTATAATGTAATATTTTTTGAAATAAGGTCTTAGTTTTTTATTTTCTTTGACTGCTATATGGTGCATTCATTTGTTTTGTATGGACATTTCTTAAATAATTGTGTAGAACTGTAGAGTGTATTTTATTAAGTAATTTTATTTTTATAATATATGTTTTATGAATGGTATATGCATGTAATTTAATTGTTTTATATCCGAGTTCCGAGTTTGAATCGCTGGACCAATCCGACAGCATTAGACATTGGTGAACAAAAATTAAAAAAATATTTATTTAGGGAGTACGTTTATATTCTAGTACTTGTTTTAAACATGCAGAAAGAAGTTTTAGATTTTTAATTATTTAAAAAACATTATGTAGATAAATGTTACATAAATAATGTACAGACAGCGGGTCTTCATTTGCTTTTCTGTTTCTTCGCGGCCAGGTTTCTTTTCTTTCCTGAGGAGAATAGTTTCGTATCTACTCTCAGCATACAACCAAGGCGTCCTTTTTTTCCTTTACAGCAGTAAAAACTCCTTATCTTCAGAAATTTTTATAGTTTTTATATCATTTGCACGCGCATATCGAAAAGATCATTAAGACTTTTTTAAGATTGCTTTATTTTGCAAAACAATTTTTTTATTTTTATCTAAATTACGCCAGTTTTCATAAACTCTTTTACACTTTGTTATGCAGCGAAAGCATTATCTTGAGTAGATATCCGTGATTGTTTCGAAAATACTACTAGAGAAGCACTATCATGTAACTGTAAACTCACATTTACGCATATTATACAAGGGCTGTTCTCTTTCCGCTGAGCCTATCTAGTAGGCGGTGATATTGTTGTAATAAATTTAGTTTGACATTTCAATCTAGTTGTTTATAAGTCATAGTTGTCAAATATACGTGATTGTTTGTAAGTTACATTAGTTTAAAGTAATCCTTTCGCCAATAAGTAATGGAAATGAACAAGGCGCATTATCGGGCTGCGATTTTTTACAACTTCAAGCGTGGCTTAAACCGTAAAGAATGTTTCGAGGAGATCAAACGAGTGCTTGGTGATAAGTCGTGTTCCTTCGCTACCGTAAAACGATGGTACAATAAATTTAACTCGGTTTAGTTTCCTTAAATGACAGTTTTCGAGCTCCTATGCCAAAAACGGCAGTTACAGAAAAAAATATTGATCTTATTCGGAACATGATTAAAGAGGACCGGCATATTACTGTCAGACATTCAAGTAACTTTAAAGATTGGTGTGAAAGCATTAATACTATTTTATATAAACATTTTAAAGTCCGTAAGCTTTGTTCTCGGTGAATTCCCCACAACTTGACTTCAGCTTAAAAAGAGGGCCGTGTGAGATGGTGCCGATCTACACTAGATCTCTTTGACCGTGTATCATCTAATTTGGTGTACAACATCATTACAGGTGATGAAACATGGATATACTGCTATGATCCAGAAAAAAAAGCAACAATCGTCAGTTTGGGTCTTTGAGATGGAACCTGCGTCAACAAAAGTTGTTGGTGAAAAAAGCCGAGACAAATAGATCGTCGCCACTTTTTTTGGAATTACTGGGCATGTTTCCAGTGTAGCACTGGGGGATAGACGTACTGTTAATTCAGAAAGGTACACTACAGTTTGTTTGCCTCACGTTTTACATCGGCCGAAGAAGCGGTTGATGCCTTTATAAATGAAATAAACAAACAGCGACCCGAAGATTTGAAATAATGTTTTCAAGAATGGTTTTCGCGGATGCAAAAATACATTGACTGTGGAGGAGAATACTTTGAAAAATTATAAATAAATGTTTTTTGTAAATAAACTGTGTTTTACTTTACTAGGTCAGCGGAAAGAAAACAACCCGCGTAGAACAGCATCTTTAAAATGTCACAACGTGATGATAGCTTGGAACCAGCAAATTGATTGGTCATTGATCCAATAAGATAAATTTGTTTTTGCGACATATTTACGCAATATAAAGCATATCACACAAGTAACAGTAAAACTAGTATTTATTCGAAATTCGAGCGAATAGGCGTATGACTTATAAATGCTTTCGCAAAGTAACAGTTAAGCTTAAGCACTACAGGACAACTAATGTGACGTCCAAAGCCTCACATATCGCGCATACACAAAAGCGATGTATAGGAGTTTACTATAAATTGTATAGTATACTCCAGTGGCAGGTCGTAAAGTTTTTTTAGGGGAGTTTAAATGCTTTTATGATGAAAAAGGGATATTTCACATAGTGTAAGTATACAAATATAGTACTAAACATTTCTTAAATAGTACTAAAAATTTCGTAAAGCGTTGTATTAAAACAAAAGAGTAGGCTATATAAATACACTCACTCGGACCCGCTTTCCTCATGTAACTGATGTTGTGTACTGTAGTCCGATCGCTGGATTAAACAGTTACTACAGGCCATTAGAATCGGAGGTTAACTGTTAACGTAAGTTCAGCTTAACATAGGTTTTATTATTTCCCATGAAAACATATCATAATTGAAGGTTGTGTACAGTGTTATAACATAGACTAGATATGAAGCCTAGATACAGAAGCAATCCAAAATTTGCTGATTGAGTTTGAAATTCAGAGAGGAGGCTGAGCCTCCAGTGCCTCGTCTGTCGAGCCGTCACTGGTATACTCCTATTTCCTATTTCTATAAAGGATCTCCCAAACCAGCGTAAAACATTTGCAGTCGTTGCTAATTTTTCGCGACAAATTACATTTTGCATAGTCTACAGCCCGACTTGTTGCCGCGAAAGTTACGCAGCTGTGTAGGTTCGATAATTGTTTTAAATCGTTAGCGTTTTGGTGCGAATAATATTCCGCGGCAGCGAATGTTTCGCATTGGTGTGGGAGATTCAAGATTTTCATGTACTTGAATATAGGTAGATAATATATAACAATTTTCTTTATTTATTTATTTGTTAAGCCAAGAGTAGGGACAAGAAACCGGCACGTATTAATATTTATTGATTAATTTACTATTTTGCAGAAATTATTTCTTTATATATAATAACAAACTGGGAGGGCGATGTACGAAATATCTTTAACTTAAAAGATAAGGACCACCCTAATGTACCAGTAAAACTATTTTAGAATTTAACTACAATAGCTTAGTATTTTATATAATAACTTGTTATTTCATGAATTAAGAACACATCCTTTGTCCTAACTTTGATAAAATTTTGAAATATTGCCTTTCCCTCTATTATAACTTTAGGATGTTGAAACCATATGAAGTTAAAATCTACTTTTAAACCTCTTTTTAAAGATTTAGACTCACCCCGAATATAATCTCTGGGAATGCTAATTGACTGGTCTATGAACAGATCTGTTAAAGCTTATATTATTTACGCAAAAACTTACGCAAATCTTATAGGTTTATAAGCTATCAATATATTTAATTATATATCAATATAAAGGTAAAGCTATCTTTTATAGTTACATTTAGATCTACGGCTCTCATAATTGTAATGCCGTTTTCCTTTTTAACAGACATTTCATTCTTAATTTCAAAATTTTTACGTCCATGAAACAAGGAAGCTCTGGATATATTAATATATGGACTAAATAGATTTATGTTGGCGATGGATAAACCTTGTGTGTAATTACCATCAATTACGAAAATATCAAGGACTTGCTCTTTGTTACTGTAAATTACTTCATAGTGTTTGTAAATCCATCGTCGATAGTCTTGTGTTTCTCCATCATCAATATATAGAAAGCCTCTAGCGAATTTATTTAGATCCAAATAAATATTTATAGAAACAGGATCATTTATCATTTCTTTGGTAGAATTTCTAAATTTTATGTCTTTTAAAACTTGTATACTACCACCTTTATAAAATATTGGTATATCTTTAATATCCACGTTAACATCCACAAAATGTTGTCCACCTCTGTAATATATCTGTTCATTGCGTATATTATTGCCATACCATATTTCTTGATTGCCACCAGGAAAATAAACTTTTACTTGTTTTGCGGATTCTTCTAATACTGGAGCGATCATTATATCTTCACCCAATAAAAATTGTGTGTCCAAAGTTAGAAGATTGTCATCATTTTGATAGTGATATGTAAGAGGACGAATTACAGGTGTTTTATTAGCATAATGTTCATGCCATAAAGTATACCAAATTGGTAAATGACTATACCTAAAAATTATAAATAATCTAGTGTTAGTGCTTATTATAAATATTTCACAAACTTTACAAAACCAGGAAAAGCCTTTATGAAAGGAATGATTTTTAACTATTATCAGACAATGATTAATGACAATATTATCCTAAATTGAAAATCCATAATTGATGGCTCATCAGCGTTGAACGAATTAAAAACTGAAAACTAAGAACATTAATTAAAAAATATCTTAATCTTTCTTGCGAATAAATAAGGTTTGTTAGGAATAGCACTACAATTGACTACTTGAAAGATAGTTAAAATCGAGCCTCTTCTGCTGTATTTGGTTCGGCATATTCAATTAGGTCAATGCTCTATATATAGCTGACATTAAATGAAATGTCAGCTATATATAGAGCATTGACTCATCACCAGATTTAGCAGCACAGTTGCAACAGCCAATGCAGTCGTGACTCGTCGGAACTGTTCGGTTAGATTGAGTTTTAAATGCACTAGTGGCCAGCCCACTTGGTCGAGAAAACTCTAGACCTTAAAGCAAAATAGTAATAGATAGGTAAATAGTTAGAGAGAGAGAGAGAGAGAGAGAGAGATACGCACCGGTTGCAAACAGAGAAAATTCGCCTCTTTTTTATGTCGTTAGCAAAGTCACTTTGGGATTCACGGGAGCTACATAAGAGCGGTCCTTGGCTTCCGTTCTTGGCATTCCGTTTCCAGTTTTCAAGTTACAATTCTACATACTTCATAATACAAATCGCCAAGTATTCGCTTTGACTCTACTCTCTACTAATTATTAAAACTTCAAGCAAAGACAGTAGTCATGTTCTTGTATTAATGCTGTCGCTTAATATTATGCGCCGAGTAATATCAGTTCAGTTTAGTAGAGACATACAAGTCAAATTATTATTTTATTGAATTATGTATGGAAAGATATATTAAATTCATTTAAAGAATAGAAATAACAAGTTCAAATTAGATTTCATTATTGCACAATAGACATTTATTTAGTGACGCAATCTTGAGTAATAATTGTGTTATACTTATAATCATTTTATGTTGAAATGAAATGCTTAAAATAATTGCTAATAATTATTAAAAGTAATTAGACGTTTTATAATTAGCCATCTTTTATCAGAATAGAGTTTATTTTAAAATGAATTTATTTTAAAATGCTCAAGATGTTTTTAACCATTACTGAGTGAACTTAAATTCAATTGAGACATTGTAATAATAACAATTTGTTGATTGATAATAGAAATTTCAAACTGATTCATAGTTTCATTTATTAATTAGTTTTATTTTTATTTTGCATTACGCAGTGTTTGTTTTAATTTCCAACGCCAGGAACCAGACTTGTTTCTTTGAATCTACTTCACAGTTTGGAATAGGCAATAGTTTCCTAATAATTCTCTTGATAAACTTATCCGTATGATTGATATTAGACTGAAGTAAAACATCAGTTTTCTTTCTTTAGAGTGACGCCATAAAACATTTTTTTAGCTCTACCATCGATTAAAACTAAGGTTTATAGTTTTTTGTGATCAGGAATGAATTGGGAGTTTTTACTACCAACGGAGTTATATGTAACTAAGCTAATTTCATGTCGTGTCACTTTTAACTGCGAAAATATTCATTACGTCTATTCTTTTCAGTCCACTGCAAAATTGTATCAAGAATCTTTGAGCATTCAATATACACCTCTTGTGTAGATTTGCTGGTAACTAGAAAATGTGAGTCATCTGCATAACTCACGATTTGCGTAGTTAGTGATACTGGTTTTATTATTTGTTCAAGGTCATTTACGAAGCTAAGAAAAAGTGTAGTGCCTAGTACGGATCCTAGCGGCACTTCTAGCGTCCATATATGTTTTTTCCAATCTGTAATGTTACCTGTTAAATATCCCAACTCCCATGGGTTAAAAACAGGTAGGGGTCAAATAACCCAACTTCTTTGGGTTATGGAAAAATGAAGGTAGGGTAGAGGGCAAATAACACAAGTCT
>WYDF02043617.1:0-12367 GCA_009867245.2 Adranes taylori | reverse complement strand
TGGCCACAGAACTAGCCCAGAACAGAGAGGAGTGGAAAATTTCTACAAAAATGGTAGAAGCATAGTGCCACCAAACCCTTGTGAGGGTAATAGGACCGAGGAGAGAGAGGGGAGTGCGAGGAACCTGTAATCTCTAGTTACTATGTTTAATACTACATGTCACTAGCATTCTAGCTTTTCACAATCTCCGAAAGTACTTATTTTGTATTTTTCATTATTATATTGCATTTATTTGCTGTAATAAAGTTTCCAATGTTCTGCACCATATCAGTAAATCTATAATTATACTTTATCAACCTCATGGCTTGTCAACAACATGAGATGTTAAAACTATTATTTTTATTCATTAAGTTTATTTAGATATTAAATATTAGCATTGAATATAGATTATAATAGAATTCTCACTCAACGTAAAATCTGCTTAACATGGAAAGTATATGTTTAAAATGAGTTGTCTTCTGTTATAGATGAATTTGAGTTATTTTTATGTTTTATGTGTGTTAAACCGTATTAATTTAAAGTTAAATCGTCTTAGTTGCGCCAGAATACAAAATTCGTAGGCAAAAATGATGACTTGTTCATTGTGTCATGGATATAAAAGAGTGAGTTTGTGGTATTCTTCCCTCTGTAGAATATTCGAATTTAACATTAGGGGTTTAAAATGAATAGCTTAAACAAGCATTATGATTATGAATTAAATAACACTAAGTTATACGTTTATTTATAATTTGTACATGATTAGTATAATATATGAAATAGAATAATAAAATAAACGAAATTTAAAATATAAAATAATTTACAATAATCCTACATGTTTAAGTATTAATTCTATTAACATTAACTATTAAATGTTTCGTTAATGAGTATTGAATATGAATCTTTTGAAAGTAATGCAATTTACATATACACATTCGGAAAACAACGCCCAAATATCCATAACTTAGACATCTATGACTTAGACATAACACTGACATCTATCACTTTTGTAGATATAATGAACTGTATGTATCGTTGACTATGTTTAATAAAAGATATTGAATTACAATGTCTTTAACAATACGTGTTTATTAAAGATATGCCAAATTTGAATTCTATTTGGCTATGAATATAATAATTATACAAAACTAGATTCATGAATGTTAATTAAAAGTTTTTCAAAAAAAATAGGGAATAATCCCATAATTCTACAGAACCCTACAGAACCCCCAGAGAATAAAAAAAAATTCGCCTTTAGAACGAAACATCACAAACATTCTAATTCTCTCCAAAAATTCCTCAAAAAACTTACATTCATCTTCGTACGATTCTTATGTAGCTCAACTAACTGAGAATTTATACTAACACTAAATTTGATTCGTTTACTTCTCTGTGTGCATACGGATCTTAAATAACTCAGCATGCTTTAACCCTGCTTCCTTTCGAAACAGAACTTTTTGACCAATCAATACATTCATAGGATACACCTTCCTATCATATATAATTTTCTCCCAATCCTCAGCATTCAACAAATTACCTCCTTCCATGCTTTCCGTAATCTATAAAGTAACTCAGATGGGTAGTGATAAAACTATATATTGTTTTTTCTTCTTCTTGAAGTGAACTCGGTTATCTTTCAAGTTCACCAAACACCAACTCGTACGGAATATACTTAACAGTCGCGTGAAGGGTATTGTTACACGCAAATGCCCTAAAGCTTAAACAAGTAGATAAAGCATCAGGATTAGCTTATGCCCGAATCCTTAAAAATTGCCTTTAATTTCTATATGAGTTTTCCAACGGCCGTTAACTCTGATGGTGATTTGCCGTACTTGTCAAATGTTCAATTTGTAAAATTTCACACACTTAAGCAGAAATTAATGCCCTGCTCTCAGATCCTAAATATGGAATCCCATAATCAAAATAAACTCTCTTACAAATGCATCTGTAACTATATGAGCCTCCTTATTAGCAATAGCGTTATTACTACATACTTTGTTAATTAAGATTGAATAGTCAAAATATATTTTTAACCCTTAAACTCCCCCTATAAAGGACCTACTAAATCTAAAAAATATTATCAAACCATGAGAAAGCTGTTGATATGATAGTTAAAGATTGTATATGAGATCTTGAAAGCTTAAATATCTTACATGCATCGCAACGACCTATAAACTCCTTAATATCATCTATCATATTCAACCAACTATACATATTTTTTAAAGTCTTCAACATTTGTTGTATCTCCATGTGCGCTCATGTTGGTAACATATAAAAATAATTCAGTATAAGTTTGGTCATAGTAGGATCATCATCATCAATCTCATCATTACAATCTTTCATTCTTCCATTATTATTCTTAGTGAAGTAAACTAAATCCTTAATCAATGGATTTTCCATTTGATTTTTCATATGTTTGATAATGCCAGCTGTTTACATAATATCCGCACAAGTTTACGATATCACGCGAAGTCAGTTAATCATCTGTCAACACTATTCTTTGTGAACAGCACGTTTGTAGTTTTATCAAATAACACGCATTCACATGGACAATCATTTACAATTACGTTATCCATTTTTGAATCTTGTTAAATTCATTCGTATTCACATTCTTTACACTGGTTGCCCCTTTTGGCTTTTACAAAAAGTCTACGATTCTTGGAATATTTAAACTATCATCAGCATTATCCACAATACTACTAAGAGTCAACTCTCGATCTAAATACCTCTTTATAGTAGAACTGTTTCCGCGATTGTGCTCTCTTAAGAACGTTTATACTAGCGGTCCTTACGCATTACGCTTTTAGTTCAATACTATCAAGTTTAATTCGACAAAGACTATCTGCTAGTACATTTTCAGACCCTTTTTCATTTGCAATTGTGAAACTAAATTCTTCCAACGTTATCTCAAATTTCGTCAACCTACTTGACGGATTTGTTATTCAAAAAAATACAAAAAATAAATCAAACGTCTATGAACAGTTTCAATATGAAACATTCTCTGTCTCTGGTTGAAAATTTTTAAATATTGTCTCTCCCAAGTTACATTCAAAATTCTAATAGGAGCCTTCCCATTTACTAGGTTCACTAAACCTCCCGGAACAAAAACTCCTTCTGAAATATTTGTCGGTAACACTAATATTTCGGACTTTGATCGTTGTTCAAAAGAACATATAAAACTTTCTGTAAACGAGCAGAACTGCATACATTATTCTCCTATGGGAAACATAAATGTGAATCAAACATAATTCCAGATTAAAACACACCCTAAAATTCGTAAAATCTAACTGGACACCATATTTCTCCAAAAAATCTACCCCTAGTAAACCATGTACGTCATCTGATAAATTGTCGATGATATGAATATATTGAGATAATGCTCTATCCTGAATTCCAAAAGAAATATCTACTATTCCTTTACTAAGGACATTGTCATCCAAACCTTGCAAACGAACATTATTACTATATTTATAATTTCATCGCAATCCAATAGAGTATTCTTCATCACATACACTGGAGCTCCACTATCCAATACAAACTCATATTTTCTATTATACAAAGGGACTTGGATTCTATTCAAACACATATACTATATTATTATATTAATTTAAACTGTTATGCTTTACTATTATGCTTATTATAATTGCCCACTTGCAATTTCCTATTACCGATATGATTATCTGTCGACTCAGATTTTTTTATTAGTATGCCAACTAGTATTGTTTCTTTTTGTAACAAACCCATTCTGTTTAAATTTTTTATAACAATTTTACGTGCCCCTCGCATTATTCTTAAAAAAATTAGTTTTCTCCTATGATAACACGGTTTTCACCACCTCACTCTAGTCTACTGTTGTGCGTATCTCTTCTCAAATAGATTGACAATTACGATCTCGAACAATTAATTTCAAATTTTTACTATTTAATCCCGAGATAAACGAGTTTATAGCGACTCTCTCATTAGCTTTATACAACAGTTTTAGTGTTTCCCCACTATCTGATTTTGATGCAGTGAGTTTACTTAATTAACTGTGTTTCTATACTACCTCCAAAGTCATGCAAACTGGAAACCTTACAATTTCGTCATCAGCGCAGACATATTCTCTTTTGATAAATAAATATATTTAAGATTATTCACCAAATCTAAATTAGAATCATAAGCTTCTTTCCTGCTCAGCTTAACATTTTCTAACAATCTACATTACAACACAAAATTTGTTAATAATCTCTTAATGTCTTTTTTCGACATTCTTTCGTGCAATAAAAGAGAATCTATCAACTTCCTTAGAACTTCTTTTCTTCCATTCATATTTGATCTAAGGCTATCAGCTAATTTTATATCAAAAACTTAGCAATTTTAGTGTTACTTTGTTCCTATTTGAAATCCCTTATTTTCAATAACTCTCACTCTTAACAAATAATAATTCAATAAATACAACACAATTTTTAGCTAAACCTACTTCATCTAGCTCATGTTTCTTGAAATTAAAATCTTTCCGTGCCTCTACAAATTTCTTGTGAACTTCCTTCAATTTGTCTAACTTTAATGGAGTAACTCTACGATTCCCTCTACGTTCTTGATTATCTTTAATCAAATTCGAACAAAATGTATCTAATTCTGATTTCTATCTAGTTAATTTATCGATATCAATTTTTCTGAATACTTCACATTATATTAGAGATATAAATATCTTTAAATTTTTCTTACAAAAAATTACAATTACACAATAAAAAAATTGTAAATATACTTATGAAATTATATGAAATTATATAAATATATGAAATTTAAATAATCAACATTTCTATAATTCTCTATACCGCATTGCTTTCTGCTTGGCTCTTAGTAATTTCACGACTAATCTTCTGTTTTAATCTTCTCTTCTGACAAATCCTCCAAACTACCCCCAGAATGATGGATAAGATGATCCCAAATACTTCTACTCCAAAATCTCCAGAACCGGAACTGCAGTTGATGCAACTCCTCCTGAATTGCCCGTTTGTACCAGCACTGTTTCCTCTTTGCTGTACGTCGCCCCCATGTTCTTTCTTCTTTCCTCTTCTTCTTATTTATACACTTATTGCTTAGAATAATACGAATTAGGTAATTAATTCTTTTAATTATATGTCACGGTCGCCATGTAGTATTCTTCCCTCGGGAGAATATTTGAAGTTAACATTAGGTGTTTTAAATGAATAGATTAAACGAGCATTATGATTATGAATTAAATAACACTTAGTGATACGTTTATTTACAATTTGTACATGATTATTTTAATAAAGGAAATAGATTAATAAAATAAACGAGATTTAAATATCAAATAATTTACAATAATATTACAAGTTTAAATATTAAGTCTTTCGACATTAAGTATTAAATCTTTCGTTAATGAGTATTGAATATGGATCTCTCGGAAATAATACATATTTCATGTATATACACCTCGGAAAACAACGCCCAAACCAAGTCGTTGAAGATCCATAACTTAGCATTGGCTTCCGTTAATGCAATCACTTTTGTAGATATAATGAACTGTGTCGTTGACTGTATGTTTAACAAAATATATTGAATTGGAATATCTCTAATAAACACGTAGTGTATATATATATGTGAATACTATTTAGCTATCAATATAATATTTATACAAAACTAGATATATGAATGTTAATTACTAAATTTGCAAGACAATAGGGAAGAATCCCATAACTCCACTACAAGTTTGTGGAGTATGATTTAGGTTCAGTGCTTTTTAGCAAATAATATGATCATATCAGCATAAGTGTTAAACAACTCTAAGTGTTAAACACAGAAATAACCGCTTTCAGTGTAGCTGTAGTTTAAAAACAAATATTGTTATAACAGCACCACTGTTGAGTGTGTTTATGTTTTGTGCGTGTGAGCTTGAGAGAATATTGCTTTGAATTTTTGTTGTTGACAACTATCTCTAAATACCGAAATCTAAAAAATTGTAAAATCTAGCGTCATACTAACTGGTGGTTTCCATTTTACGTTATGTTCGTTTTCATTTCTAGTAATAAAGCGTAACCAACTGCCTCATTAGTGTAACAATTTGTGTGGTATTAGGTATCCAATTTATGTATGCTGAGTGTACTGTTCTCATTTTCAGGGCACGTTTCTTATTCGCTGATGCGGATTTGCTTCGTGCCTTCAGTGATTTGGAGACAAAAGCGAATGAAAACGGGAACGATAAGATGTCCAACAGGAAGAGCAATGTCACAATCTGAACGATATCGATTTTGTACCACAAGTTATCCATGAATATGAACACTACAATGAGTTGGACAAGGGTGAGTTAGACCTTGGTGGCGAGGGTCAGGGCGTCGCACAAGATTTGGATATGCAAGGGTTGGCATTAGACATAGGCAAAGAGAATGAAACGATTTGGGCCTCTTTCACAAGCATCAAATACTGATCCAAAATACATTCAAAAATCTTTTCATACATTTAAAAAAGTTTCAATGACCCATCGTTTTACGAGAAACTTTATTAAATCGTTCAAAGTCAAATTCGTTTCAAAGACTAAGTCAAGAAACGAGTTGTTCTTCCTAGTTCAAAGGGGAAGCAAAGACTTGTAAAACAAATCTCTAATGTTTCCTTCGAGTCTTTTCTCTAGAAGTCATAGATGACATTGTTAAAATTACTGCGAAGAAAGGCGGAGGCGAGTCAGAGGAGAAAGAGGGGAGCAAAGTAAGGGTCAGAAATAAAGTAAAGGGAAAACTGCCTACAGCTATGTCCATATTCATGCGCTTTTCTCTTCCTCTTTACTTTCTACTTGCGAATCATCTTTCAATTCAGCTTGCGCTAAGCGCATTCTTCAGAAGCAGGCGCTTCCGGTACCTAATTACTTGTCTATACTTCTTCACCACAATGAGTAAACGATTTCATCATCAAGAAGATAGTTGACGCGTCGTTACTTGGTATTATAAGTGCAGGATTCTTTATTTTTAACAGTGTGCGACAAAAAAGAAAAGCGAACCATGTGGACAAAGCAATTCACAAAAAGCACGAAATGTTAGTCTGCTTAAAGAAATTCAGATTGATAGTGGGTTGTTTAGTAATTTTACTCCGATATGAGTGTACAACTTTTTCAAATTGCTGAGATTGATGGAACTGGTTAGATGACCCGTCGAACTGAGAATGAAGAAAAACCAGTAACTTACGAGATAGTGTTCATTTTGTAGATTTATCACTCTTTACCAGATGTTAAAAGGGAAGAGTGAAGGGAAAGCACAGAAGTGTGGACATAGCTAATTGGATATACTTCCAACTTTCTGTGCGCTTCACGTGAATAGTTTGTATTTATTTCGGTACTCAGGCAAGCTCCAAAATTGCTGAAAATCGCATCAACAATGTTATATTTGGTCTGTAAATGAAAGAATTAAATTGTAGTTCTTTTTCTCCAGGGTTCACGAACCATAGTACTTCGAAACTTTGAATAAATCTGACGTAGACGTTAGTGAATCGCCGGAAGCAAGAAATCTCAGTGTATTTGATAGTCCCATTTTTAGGAGGCATATGATCTCAGAAGTGCGTGTTCTTTCTTGAAATAACGGGTTCGATCATTCTGAGCAATTTGTAAAAGTTGTCCCCTGACATCCGAGTAAACTTACTAAATAACGTACTCTCAGTCTGAAGCTCGATCTGAAGATTAAGGAATTAGTTTGTCTACATGGTTCGCTTTTTTTTTGTCGCGAGCTTTTTAAAATAACGAATGCTGTACTTAGAATTGCAAATAACGACGCGTCATCCATCTTCCTGATGATGAATAGGCTGACTCAGTGTGGTGAGCAAGTGTGGATATGCCTCTGAAGCGCATGCTTCTGAGATATGCGCTTAGCACAAGTTGAATTGAAAGATGAAGTAGAAGTAGAAAGTGAAGAGGAAGAGGAAAACGCATTAATGTGAACATAACTATATTTCTTCTTGTAGGAGGAATATTAGGAGGATTTAAAATAAGAGGATTAGATTTTTTTATATATAATTGAGAGGATTTGATTTAGAAAATAAAGTGGAGTAGTCTGTAGAATGCATGAAGGTTTGTACAGGGCTTAATTTGAAATGTAGTTATTTGTAATTGATTGTCAATATTATTATTTATGTAATACTAACGGAATTTTTATTGAAGCGCATTTTTATGCCAATAAAGGTTTGATTGATTAATTGTGAAAACTATTAGTATTTATATTGTTCAAAGATAGGCTGAAAGGTATGAATCCTCTCGCTCTCTGAGATATGAGATACGGGTTACAAACCCAGCCCAATAAGGGAAACAAGAGCTGTTTGCGGGCCATTGTCCTTCATTGCCACAAAACGTGGAAACTGTGCTGATTTCTTCGAGTTTTTTACTTCAAATGGAACAGGGCTCATCACCTTGTAAGTTATTTTTAGTGAACGTATATTTCGGTTGTTATTGGGATCTCTTCATTTTGGCAATATTCCTGTTACGAATCCGTTACTATCGACGAAATGCTTGTAGCTTTTCGTGACCGTTGCAGTTTCAAACGGTACATGCCCAAAAACCAACCTCTTGAAAATTTATAAAAATCTATGAGTCACTAATATTTTACACATGTAACATGGTTATTTATTATGGAGTACAAAATTCTGAGCCCTGTGTCACCACCAATAAGCCGTAAGATGTTGTCAAGATTTTGCCCGATCCGGTAGACAACGAAAGAATCGCGATCACGGATTCTTTCGTTGTCTACCGGAATTGGTTCAGCAGTTATCCGCTGGTTGACTATCTAATATCGATTGGTGTAACCTTGAGAAAGAATAAGGCCGAAATATCAGTTCAGTTTGTGTCAAAAAATAAAATATTTGTCTCTGGAAGTCATTTATTCGGATGCAGTGACACCTCAAGTTGGATCTCATTTGTTAAGTAAGCATAAATTTGTTTTACTCTGGTTAACATGTTACGATAAAAACCAAGTAGATAATGAAACCGGAAGACGAGTCCATACAAAGGATTATAAAGCCACAAAAAGTGGTGTCTATAAAATTGATCTACGTTCACAGATTTCTATAATAATGCGTTGTGTTCATTATATAGAGAATTTTAAAATTAGTGTTAACAAGACGGTTGGTGCGGTATGTTGAGTCGTTGGTTTTCATTACCTGATGATAATGATGCAATCGAAAGCAGAGGATACCGATAAAGACTTCCACTGATGCCAGAAATGAATCTACCTTCCGTTTTAAGCTAATTTGGTATTATAATAGGTTATCTCTTATATCTATGCTGAGGGACATAGATATAAGATATAATCTTCTCGTTTTTTATCTGCACTCGTTTTTCGACTGCTAGGTTTTGTCTGATTCTACTAAAAATGCGATTTAGTATGTCTTCGTTTCAGTTATAAAATTCAAAGATAAAATTTTGCGAACTAATGTATGCAAATTTGACTTTAGGAAAAATTTTGATATTCTCAGCTAGAAATAATCTTCTGTTAAATCGGTGATGCGTAAAATGTTCAGCTGATATGGGAATTCATAAAATGAAGATTTGGGGCTGTTGTAGGGTACGGATGCGTGGATGTTAATCACAACCACCGAAGATGCCTCGGAACAGCGGTCGGCGGTGCGTTTCTCGAATGAGAGTGCACAGCCATCCGTTACCTGATGTCGGCGACAACGGTATGTCTTCAGGCGCTGTCGGCGGTTGTTGCGAGCTGTATAGACTCCACAAAGCTTTTGATAGGTTTGGCGGTGGGTTCATCGGTGTCGTTGGCGTTGACGATTCGATATCTACTAGATAATGTGGCCTACGTGGGCAGACTTGCTTAATGGGTTGCGGTCTCGGCCATCTCATTCAAGCTGGCGAGCTGGTTATCGTGCCGCCTCTTCTGTCGTCGTCATCCTCGTATTCTCATTGGCAGCGAAGGTACACGGAAGGGAATTGGAATATGGATATGCGACAGCAGAGTTGAAGATTATATTATTTTTATTTAATTTTAATAGGCAAAAAATTTAATTATGATTGCATTGGTGGCGCTTTACTTAGAAATGCCTAAACCTATTCATGTATGCGAAAATACTTCCTCTACACAAATATTTAGCAATTTTTTAGAGAATTATTGCTGATAACGTTGTGAGAAAGGCTCACACTAGTTGAATAAAAAATTCCTATTCGATGAAGAATTGCAACAATATTGGGAGAAATTTGCTGGCCTTAGTGAAGATCAAGTTGACATTCAAAAGGATGAATATGAGGATAGCGACTATGACTCTTATTACGAACTCTCAGATGCTGATTGCTCAGATCTAGCCGATTACTCCAATGCTGAAGAAACTATTGAACAAGTTGTTTGTGGAAACTGTAATAGTCAGACTAAGGAGTCTGCTAAAAAAGTTAAGAAACCAGAAATTGTATGGAAAACCAAGATGCTGCTTCTCCATAATGACCAACTGGCTTTCTCTGGCAACAATAACCTTTTGTCTGAAATACCGAACCTTGATACACCATACACTTCTTTTAAGTACTTGTTTACGCATGACATGATTGAAGACATTGTGGATCAAAGTAACGTGTACTCACTTCAAAATAATCCTGCTAAACCAGCAAACCTAAGTAAAATTAATGTACAACAGTATTTGGGTATATGCATACTCCTCATGTCAATCATAAAGGATTATATGAGTGTAAACAAATACGAAAAGGTGCGTACAAACTTACACTTCAATGACAATTCCAAACTAAAACCATCAGATAGCCCTGATAACGACAGGCTTCATAAAATTCGGTCTGTGCTTTCTCATTTACGAGCAAGACATGCAACATTAGCAAAAGAAGCTCTTCTTTCACTTGATGAAGAGATGTGTGCGACCAAAGCCAGACATTTCCTCAAACAATATTTGCGATTGAAACCCCACAAATGGGGTTTCAAATTATCAGAACAAGACATACAATGCGTCCTGTTGCAACTGGCTTGGATATGGTTTTTTATTTGAAATCAGAGATTTTTGAAGTCCCACTTCGCCGGTAGGAGTTCTTGACGTTAGCAGCCGCAACGACGTAGGGTTTGGACGAAATTTCTGCTAAAACCTTTGAGAAGGGAAAATTTTCCTCGAATTAGAAACGTGCTTTCATCCGTTGTGAATTTTAAAGAACAATATCGCATAATATCAACAAACTAATTATGTTGTTTACTTGAAATGGGATATCGTTGAAGCGAAATCCTATAGGGGAAAAATGAGCTCAGAAACCAAGGCACCATAGAAGAGAACAAAACGTTTATCTCATAATATGTACCATTTTTTCTCTCACGATCCAAAAAATAAAAAAACGCGAAAAACATTTGCCTAATGCAAAATAGGAGCAAAAAGGAGACCATTGGAGTGCGAGTACGATGTGTGCACCGTCTCTCTTCCTTTTCTAACTCGGTCTATACGCACGAGAATAGAGGGTTTGTGTGGCTCGATCTCTCTCCTCTCGCTGTGTGCAAGTTGATTCAAACGTTACGAGGTTTTCTGCAATCGTCTCCATCTCTCTCACATTTACTTCCATATGCAATGTGGTGCGCAGTATGCTTAGTCTTCTGCATTGACTCTATCTCTTTCGCCTCCATCTGTGAATGCCTTTTGGCTAGCGGTCGTACTCGACATCACGTATGTGATTATACAGAGCTGAGACGCCATTTTAATCAAAATTTTTATTATAGTAAAAAATAATACAGAAATATTTAATTCCAGCTTGTGCTCAGTTCGGGGCCTTACCAAAATTACAATTTAGGCACGCCACTGCCAACAATATAGCTACTGCCGCTGCCGCCGTTTAAATTATTGATAAAAAGATTGTTGATTGTTTGTTTTATATCATTTGTCGATTCTGTTGGAGGCTATATACGATATGGTGATAACAGTGCTGCATATAATCAAGTAGCCTAATTGATAACTAATATTTAACATTTTATGAGATTTATAAACTAATACGCACATTCCAATATGGATCGTAACAAATATTGTTGGCAGTGGCGTGCCTAAATTGTAATTTTGGTAAGGCCCCGAACTGAGCACAAGCTGGACTCAAATATTTCTGTATAATTTTTTACTATAATAAAAAATTTGATTAAAATGGCGTCTCAGCTCTGTATAATCATGTACGTGGTTTACGATGTATAATCACGTAACTTTCTTTTTAAACAACCATTGAACTCGACGTATAGAGAGATGTCGAGTACGACCGCTAGCCAAACGGCGTTCACAGACGGAGGCGAGAGAGAGATTGACCAACATAATATAGTATTAAACTGTCATTTAAATAACTATTTGGGTATATTATGTTTACCATTTTAATACTGTCGAACAGAATCCTTTCTGAATGCTTAAAATATTAAATGGAATAGCGTCGATTGGTTACCCTAAGCCTAAACAA
>WYDF02043606.1:0-12367 GCA_009867245.2 Adranes taylori | reverse complement strand
TTCATCTTTCCATACACATTCCTTTTCTTTAACCTCTTTTCTCCAATTTTCGAAATCTTGCCTAAACTTTTCAGCCTTCCCTCTCTGATACTTTTGCTCACCTTTTATCACTTCCTGATCCACTCTCACTTTCCTAATTTTCGCTAACATCCCCATTTCGAAACTCGACATTACCTCATTCCTTGTCTTACTTGTCTTACTTCTTGTTCCACGTCCTCCCCAGACCCCACCTCACTTCCTTTATCCTTGCTCCGCATCACAAAATCCCTTAAACTCATCCTCTCACAGTGTGTTGTACCCCTGTAAATCCTTTTATTTTACACTGTATTTTATTAACACTGTATTATATTATTATCGCCTTTTCTTGCAATTTTGTCCCAGCACTGTACACCGTTTACATTTATATATAAATAATATTTACAATCACGTTTAGCTGGTTTTTGTACGCGAACGTTTTTTCTTTTTATATCTTACTTGCTTTTTAATAACAATTAAAAAAAACTCAATCTCATTGTGCTTTGATTAATTACCACTATCTTCTGATCTGTTGCATCGATCTTTCACAAATTACGACTTCTTACTACTTAAATTTCACTTGTTATTTTGATACCAAAAACACAATTATTTTCTCGTTTTTAACCGTGCCTATTTATTTATTGGCAGGAGCTCATTTAAGCGACCGTATTCTATCGAGTGAGCGACCGACCAATTTCTTACTATGGATCGCCGTTAGTGTTCTGCATAAATAAATACTGGCAACCGTTAGAATTTGGAGTTTTTTTGAATAGAGGTTTGCATGAGTCTATATTTGGCGCTCCGACGGTACTGCGGACTGCTTTCTTCTGAGCGATCAGTACCTTACTTTGATGCGGTGAGTGTCCCCTATCTCATATCCCAGTGTCCCATATCTTAATACCATACTGAAGAGCAGAATCGCAGAGCACGAAATATGCTGTACGCGCGGCCTCTATTTCGGCAGTTTGTCTTATTCTCTTTATAGCATGATTGGCACCAGCAACTTTTGTTACTACATTTGAGGTGTGGTCACTCCACGTGAGCATGGCATCAATGTAGATTCCTAATAGTTTTACCGTTGGTGAGTCAGTTTTTCCTCTTTTATTTGTTAAGTAATTTATTCGTATTGTTTTGTCTTCGTTTAATAGAAGTTGGTTATGACGGAACCAGTCAGAGACAGATTTCATTCCATCCTCCAGGCTTTTGTCTCTTCCTTCAATCGTTCTGTGTTTTGTACTGATTGTAGTATCATCCGCATACATTATGATATGTTGCTGAATATGTTTTGGTAGATCATTCATGAAGATAACGAAGAAGATAGGTCCAGCAAGTGCACCTTGAGGCCATTTTCTATTATTCCCACCTTCGCAAAAATATTAGAAAAACTAATTTCAATAAGGATAGATAACTTCTCAAAACCTCTCAAAACATGATATATACCGTAAACAACTATTTGGTTTCTAGAAAAACTCGAATACTACTACAATACACTCGCTTATGGACAAGGTGTACGAAGCTCTCGATAAAATAGAATAGAATAGAGACTCGAAAAATGCGACTCTACAATGTGCGACTTAACAAAAGCGTCCGATCTCGTACCACATGCCGGACTCCTGGAAAAGATGGTAAGCTATTGTTTTCGAGGAATGCCACATAAGCTGCTAGCTTCTTACATAGAGAATCGAAAACAAATAGCAAACATAGACGGCAATCAAAGTCTCCCACGAATGATTAAACTAGGAATATCAATTCTTGGTCCTTTATTATTTATATCGTATATAATCGATTTGCCAAATTATGTGAAGTCGCATGTTGTTATTTTTGCGGCCGATACAACATTGACAATGGCCAATTCGGATAGATCTGAAGCAACTTTGCACACTGCCATAAAAAATCCTGGGGATTGGTTTAGTCAAAATGAATTAGTACTAAACAGCAGAAACAACCAGAATGGAATACACGATGAATATACATACAACAACGCAAAACAGTAAAATTTCTGGGACTAGAAGTAGATCAAAGATTAAGTTGGAAACCACATATGGACATGTGTAATGTGCTATCCAAAACAATTTATACAATAAGAAAAATGGCAGTTACTGCAGGCAGGGACGCAGTAAAAACCTCCTACCACACATTATTTGAGATGAGAGCGACCTACGCCATTGAAATTTGGAGACTATGCCCCACATCTTAAAACATACTGCAACTGCAAAAAAGGCAATACGTGCAATAGAAAGCCATTCTAAATTGACACCATATAGACTGCTGTTCAAAAAATATAAAATATTGATTGCACCAGTCTTATATATATTCAAGGTAACAAACGATATACATAGGACTGCAATGTTGCAAGAAAAGAGAGAACACATTCATACACATAATACCAGAGCGAAAACAAACTCGGAGGTTCCTAGAATCCGGCTTTGTACATCGGAGTATATCCGTAGGGGATACGGAGTGTACAATATTTATCCCCAAGAATGGAAGTTACGCAATAAAACAGCTTTCAATAGAAAACTGAGATATCATCTGCTAAATCACCCAATTCATGGATTAGAGGACATAAAGAACACGTTCTAACCGTGTATTATTTATACTTAGCTTTATTCATGTGTGACATTTTAAGTATATAAGCATTGTTATTTATTCAGGCTGATTAGCAGTAATAGATATCTATCTATCTATCTATATCGTCAGGTATATCTGAAGTCTGTATTATCGATGTCCAAAATTATCGAGGTAGTGCTGCATCTATATATTGAAATTTGAAAAATGTACAATTTAATATTTTGAACTTCTAATTATGGATTTGATCATTGTGAACATATAATTTTTTTCATTACCCGAATGTGTTATCTAGGAAATTGGAGCGCTGCTCATAACATGCCGAGGTGAGATTATGAGGTGTGATGGAGACTTGACGTTTCTCGGCCGCGTTCTTGCATCATTACCTTTAGATGTCAAATTAGCGAAGTTGATTTGCCTTGGCTACATGTTTGGTTGTTTGGAGGAAAGCATTATTATGGGTAAGTATTTCTCTTTCACTGAGTGCCTGTCTAAAACATGCCATTCTATTGATTATTTGGATAGCATGCAAAAGTTGACCACTTTACGTTTTGCATCTTGGATGTGCTAATAATGCTATAACATATTTCACTTATATATTTGTAGAAATCTAATTAATTCACTTGAAATTGCTTCGAAAAGAAATCTTGCCGCAAAGTGTGTCCAATACTTTGTCCTGTGTACAGAGTATTTCATTAATAGTTGTCCATAGTGTAACTGGAGAATGCTAGGATGGTTTACCTAACACTCAAATGAAATATTCCTACTTTAACAAATTATCATTGATAAAGGTGTATGTAGTAGGCTGATGTCATTTGTTTATGTTATAACTTTGCGACAGTTAATTTTTATTGAAACGTGAAGATTAGTTACTGTAATTTTTTAAATGCAGAAATACTTACGTCCAAAAAAATAATCGAGGGCATCCTGTGCTCAGAGAAATTTGCAATTAGATCTCAACAGACTACAACCTAATTACCGTCTTAAAAATATTAACCCCGATTAGTGGAAACTGGTCAATTTAATCCAAAACGAGATCAAAAAAAAACAGTACTTATAGTACTTCAGTTTTCATAATACTAAAAAATTAAGATTTTATTTTTTACCATTTGAACAGAAAACTTACCATTTCATTGCAATTCAGAATTTTTTGTTACCTTCTGATCTCCCTCGACGAATATTTCCACACTTTATTACGGATAAGACAAATGCACATAAAAATGTCATTAACAATGTTCTTAGTGATGAAGCCACTTTCAGACACAGGGGCGGATTTTTACTGATACCTTAATAGGTCTGTTAAATTCAAATGCTAATTAAGCCTATAAGTGGTGATATATTCTTACAATTTCTTTGAACTTCGCTTTTTGTTGGTATTAAATCAAAAACAGATAGTATGTGGTTTATTCAAGATGGCATCTCACCGCATTTTCCTTTAGTGGTGTGAAATTATTTAAATTATGAGTTTTCTCACAAATGTAAGTGAAGTTCTACGGCCTGCTCGGTGTCCAGATTTTAATTTGTGAGCACATATGAAGACACTATTCTATGCTTTGGAGATTAGTAGCCAACAAAATATACACAATGCTATGAATCTATTAGAAATCAACCAAACATATTTTAAGGGTTTGGGCAAATTTTGTTAAAGAATTCAAAAGTGTGCTGAAGTCAGTTTGAAAATTTATTATATTGTCTTTATCACAGTTTTTCTAATATGTAATTTATAAACTGGAGGTCGGTAGGAATAGACATTTGTTAGCTTATATTTGTTCTTTACGTTTATTTATTAATATGTTTTCGTTCTTGACCTATCAATTTTATAAAAATTTATTTACTTGTATAGCGGCAGGATGTTCCTTATCGAATATTTTCTCCTCGCCATTTCAAGAGCGCTTGATAGCGTATAGCACCAGACTGACTTTTGCTGATGCTTCGTGCAGTGACCTTATAGCGTATCTTAATTTATATAAGGTGCGTATTTTTAAAAATAATCACTTATGTTAATTATTTTTTTATCTTCTTTTTCAGTTGAATAATTGAACGTACAGTGAATATTACTATTGATGTTGTTAATTTTAAATTTCGATTGCAGATTAATCGAATTTTATAATCTTATTATATTAATTCTTTATAACTTGAGGCCATTGATCAGTTTATAAGATAACTCAGTAGTGACTCTAAGATATACCAACTAGAGGCGGTGGTTGTAAGATATAAAAATTAGGGGAGGAATAAATTTTCTTATATAATTTAATATTTTTGACTTGACTACAAATATGATTTTTATACTATTTATTCATGCAATGTAATTAAATATTCGGCTTAATAAATTATTGAAATTAGAATTGGTGCGTACTTATAGAATAATTAAAATATCAGTATTTCAAAAAAACTTTATTTATTTTTTTATAACATAGCTTTCATTGCAAGGTTAGTTATACAGTGTTTGTTGTCATGTTTCGGGGAAAAATTCACCTTCTTCAGAACTAAATACAATAGCTTTTTAATAAATCATTTAAGAAAGAACAAACAGAAATAAATAACATTTCATTACAAAAAATATATTATAAATATTTTTTAAACAATAATATATATATATAATCATCTTTATCATGTTAGAATTTTGCATATTTGAGTTAATTTTAATTTTTAAAATATTATTTCTTTTTGACTATATTGTACTTATATTTAATTTTAATATATTTTTGAGATCTGATGCTCGTCAAAGAATAACCTATTGAAACAAATTGAAATAAGTACTGAAATATTTCATATATGTTAAAAATGAAAGTTTTTGAACGTTTTCCATATCGGTTCCACCATTCTGAAATTTACAATAAATTATTATTACTTATTATAACTGTCAAAATAGCTTTCCCGAGACATAAAATTTAAAATGTGCATTTTCATTTTTACGATATATTAAAATCGCATAATTTAGTCAAAATGTAATAAAACCAATATTTATACTAAAAATAAATATATGCTAAAAATACAGGTACAAATACATGTGTGTACTATAGGTACACTTTTTGTTAGTATAGGGTTTATACTAAATTTAAAAAAATTGAAAATGACTACTTACAACAGATGGACTCTGAGATCGGAAGAACACTGGCACATTCTAGAAGAACAATTGGAAAAATTAAATGGGACATCATAAGCTTGTGCGAGCTAGACTATCGAGAGAAAAATGTTCGTTTTTAAAATCTGGCCACTTCTGGTACGAAGAAAACTCTGAAGAAAATTCACACATAGGAGGAGTTGGAATCCTAATTCACAAAAAATGCGACATTTTGTTACCAAAACGTATGCAATATCAAAAAGGGTGCTATACGTCATCATAAAACTCAAATAGATATAGTATTCAAATCATACAAATATATGCCCCCACAAGCAGTCACACTGACGAAGAGTTGGAAACATTCTACGAAGATGTAGCAAGAACCAAGAAAGATTGTATTACTCAGTGATTGTAGGAGATATAAATGCAAAAATCGGTAGACGAAAAAAGGACTATATATCCAAAAACATCGAAACTTTGGATCGGGAGAAAGAAATGACAGAGGAAACATGCTGCTAAACTTTTTGGAAAGAGAACCTCTATTACATGAACACCTTCTTCCACAATCCCGAACAAAGACTTGGATGATTCCAAACGGTACTGTAAGAAACGAGATAGATTGCGTGCTTACCAATAACAAACAAATAATTACAGACAAATAATTAGTTTTGGTACTTCATAGTTTTTACACTGCCAGTCATCATAGACTTGTCAGGGCTACTTTTAACGTAAACACAACAAACTTAAGAGGTATAAACTCGTTAAGAAAATCGTGCATATTACAGAGAATATCCGACAAAATGCACTCAAGTATGAAAAAAGAAGTTTAAGCTAAACTAAAAAGCCCAGAAAACCTTGCCAACTTGAGTTTGAATGACCTTTCAGCAACAATTACCAAAGACATTCACGTAGTAAACAAGAAAGTATACACTCAAGTAAAGGCAAGGAGAAACACAAAACTGAACAAAGCCATCTTAAAATTAATAGAACAGAGGCAAAAGTTAGACCGTACATATACTGAATACAGAGAGATAAGTAAAAACATTAGCAAAGAACGTAGAAAGGACGTGAGACGCTACAATTCAGTGATAAGAGAAACCATAGAAGAAATATGAACATGAGAGTTCTAAAGTGCAAACTGTCAAATGGAAAAACAAAAATTGGGAAGATAAAAACAATCAAAACAAAATAACATCCGACAAAAGCGAAATAATTAACGAGATCGAAATATTCTACGAACAACTATATGGCACAAATATTACCAATACTCTCAATCAAGGAGATCCAGCCGCAAAAGTAATTCTAAACTTAAACTCGGAAGAAATCAACGAAAGAGAGATAAAAAAGCTCTAAAACAACTAAAATATAAGAAAGCTCCTGGGGAAGAAGGTACGAGCAACGAAATGCTAAAATTAGACGATGCAGGGATTTAAAACGTGCGTAAGTAAGTGGTTATACCAGAGAAGAAAAATGATCAAAATCTTATATTGTTCACTTCTTTATCAAAACAAAGTTAAGGAATGAAAATGTATGTCCGATTATAGTGCACAATAAAATAACAGACCATTACACTATAATATTAAGCTTAATGCTCGAAAATGTTCTGAAAAGTTCTCCACATCAAAAATTAGTTCGTAGCGATATTAATTATGAAACCTTAAAGGACCAAATATCAACATATTATTGGAATGATCTGTATAATATATCGACCATTGACGAACAAGTGAATTACTTCTGTGAGAAAATATCTGAAGTAGTATCAGACTGAACATCAACTACCTACATTATTAAACAATACATCAAAAAACGTATACCATGGGTAACAAATGGTATCATAAATTTAATTATATTAAAGGAAAATCTTATAAAACCCTTAAAAGAAATCCGATTAACATATCTTTAGATAGAGAATACAAAGAATATAACACTAAATTAAAAAACTAATAAAAACCACTAAATCCAATTATTATCAAAAGATAATAAAAGAAAACGTAAACAATCCTAAAAATGTATGACAATGCGCTAAGGATTTCGTAAATATCTATAAGTCAACTAATACAATCTCGCAAATCAGAGATATTAATAATACTCTAATAAATATTGCACCGGAAATTGCGAACCTATTGAATTCTCTAAAAGTTCACAAAAATTCTCTATCACTGAACGTCGCTAAAAGTAAATTTGTCATGTTTTCATCCCAATAAACTGCACTACCTAATATTAATTCGTTAAAAGTACATAACTCTGATTGTATTACAAACAAATGTCAGTGTATAACCCTATTAGAACGTCAAAAATATTATAAATATTTGGGTATTTATATCAACTCTAATATGACATGGTGTAAATAGTCGCAATATGTATCACACTCCGTACGCTGTATGTCTTACATGTTCAAAAGACTTAAATATATAGTTACAACAAATCTGCTAAGAGCAGTGTACTTAGCTTTATTACAATCAATTCTCACATATGGTATCTTAGTATGGGGAGGTTGTGCACGAAAACACATAAAGAGAGTATAAGTAGCCCAAAATTTGATAATTAAGATCATCTACAATAAACCATATAGATATTCATCTAAAGACGTTTGTGGAAACAGAACTCTTAAGTCTGAAACAGTTATACATATTGTCGGTATTAAAGTTTTACTACAGGCACAAAATATCTTTAACTTTTAACTTTTAGTGAACATAATTATGATACTAGAAATAAAGGGAATACTCGAACTTTGCACATTAACAAGACTATTGGACAGAAATTTTTCCTTTACCATATATCAATCCTATTCAATCTTCTACCGGATTGGATGAAAATAATATCCGTCTCAAATAAGACTTACACTACATATTGTAAAAAATTGATTAGAGACTTAGCAGAATTTGAATCAATCATCTGAACTTAACTAAATTGTAAACCAAATTGTATATTTTACATTATTTATTCACAAAATTCCCTTTTCCTACCAGTTCATCACTTCTACAATCACTATCTTTTTAAATATATGTTTCAAGAAATAACACGTTTAGTCACATACAAACTTTAAAACAGTTTTTGTGACTACCTACTAATATATCATATTTCAGTTTATATGGATCTTGTATATCTTACTTTCCTATTTTTATGTATTTATTTTCATTATGTACAAACTTTTTTTGTACTGTGTTATATAAATAAAATAAATAAATTGATGAAAAATTCCTCAGTCACCTACGTTTCGCGGACGACAACATCCTAATAAGTTCGAACCTCAATGAACTTAAAACCATGTACAAGAATTAAACCAGGCATCAACATCTGTAGGACTAAAAATGAACATCGTTTTGCTGATGTTGAACATCAGCAAAACCAAACTTATGAGCAAAACACCGATTCATCTACAACTAGATGGAAAACTCATTGAGGACGGGGATCAATATGTGAATCTCGGACAGCAAAAAAGACTTGGAAAGGAAAACCAAGCAGCGGAGATGTCTCGTCGAATTCAGCTCAGTTGATCAGCATTTGGGAAATTAGGGTACATTTTGAAAAACCCTGAAGTCTACAACAAGTGTATCTTATCAGTAAAACATATGGTATGGAAACATGCTGTCTAACTGAGCAGAGTGCAAACCGCCTGCGAGTCACGGAGCGGGCCATGGAGCGACCAATGTTGGACATCAGCAAAGATGGACAAAATGAAGACCGAGGAAATCAGAAAAAGTCAGAGTTACCGATGTCATGCTTCGAATTGCGAGTCTCAAATGGAGCTGGGTAGGCCACGTAGATGGATCCGACCCTGAAAAATGGACGTACCGACTGCTGCATTGGAGACCCAGAATCAAAAAACAGTATATGAACAACGCAAAAGAAATGGTTAGACGACATCAAGACCGTAGCGGCGATGCGGTGGCATCAGACGGCGCAGAACGGAAATAATAATTACGCATGTGCCGAGCAAAACGCTAGGAATTTCATAAGGTTGAGGTAATTCATCGTTGATTCTTTTTTAAGAAATTGAAATGTTAAAAATCCTTTTATTATTTTGAACATTTAATTTTTTTAAAAAACAATCAAGGATGAATGATGTCAAGAATTAATTAATGAAATTTTTGCTCCTGGCGTTTGGCTTGGCACATGAGCAACTATTATTTCCGTAAATAACCAGCCAAATTGCACCAAAGTCTTTGTTCCGTTACAATAATGACGCGGGCCAGAGTTAAACTGAAAAGTAAATTTTTATTAGTTGACTAACTCAATTATAAATCAATTCCAAATATGGAATGTAGTTAGTTTTTCATTTTAAACCAGTTTATAAATTAATAATGTAAATTTTTTCCAAAAATAACATTTTAAACTAATTTCAAACATGAGACAATAGGAAATTCGGTTAATTCATCTTAATTTATTACTTCATTTATCATTTATACTCACAAATTGCTTTTTGATGTTAAATAGTTCTGGTGAACGGATGATTGTTATTCCCGAAAATTTCAACAAGACAGTCGATGACTGTCAATTGATTTCGTCGTAATGATAATTCAGAAGAACAACGCATTTATTCATTTTTTTACTGAGGAAAGTCACCTAGGTCGATTACGTATATGGTCAGTCTGCGGTTCTGTGCTTGTGTTTAGCGCACCTGTAACTTACCAAAACCTCTCAGGGACCAGGTTTTCGTTTACCGGTGCTGGTTTTCACATTACTATGATTTTGTAGCGGCCTAATCAATGTTGACACCTGTTTGCCCACCTTACAGTTCTGTTTCATGCTCTATGTCGTGCTTCCGTTCATTGAGGGCTTTTAGACTTATAATAACTGTGGTCAAGTTGGCGAATACTTAGCTCCCAAGCTTTGTCGCAAACACACATCTTGGTAGTAATCTCGTCTGGATAGAGGTCTGTATCCAGGCATGCTTCTGCGATCTGCCTTTCGTTTGTCTAGCCTTTGCAGAGTGTACATCACACTGTCTACAATTAAAGTCACAAAGCTATCGAGCCTTGTTAGCGCCTGCGTAAAGCAGTAGTTGAGGCTGCGCTTAGGGAGAGAACCTAGGTTTTTGCATTTTGACAGCTCATTTAAGCCATTTGCTCTGTTGAGATCTCTTTGCAGATTTGTGACACTCCTATGCTTTATCGTAACTGCAGCATCATCAGCAAAGACAAAAGGCTGTTAATATTTTTTCCGAGGACAATAGTAATGAAGGAATGATTGATATCGGACCGTGATTCTCCATTCATGCTTGTTTTGTCCAGATTTGATGATAGGTGTTTTGAAAATTTTTGGAATGTTGCATGTTCTATATAGATATTTAAAAGTTTTGTTAGGTGGGTTATGATTGATGTATATATGTAATCGTCTGACAGTATGTGTTAACTGTCTGTACCAAGACGGAATCGTATTTAGTTCTCACGAAGAATTCTGAAAAAGTTCTGAAGAATTGTTTCCCCCAAAACATGACAACAACAAACACTGATTATTCGACAACAAACACTGGTAATTAACCTTACATTGAAAAGCACCTTATAAAGAAATAAATAATGTTTTTTGCAATACTAATATTTTCATTATTTAATAAATTATTGTTAATAGACCCGTCTATACAGTTATCAACAACTGTATAGATGGGCCAATTGGTTTGGTTCCACTTTAAAAAAATTTAAGCGGTTACCAAGCAAGTAAAAAAAACGAAACTTTTTGCAGTTGTTTCTTTGCGTTCTAATACTATTCTCAAAATTTTTTAACTTTAGCTTTAATAAATCTGAGATAAGATTTTGAAATTTGCACAACTTATAGTGTTTTGAGGTATGTGCATAGGAAACAAAATATTATTTTGTATTGCAGTTTTATAAACCCTAAACTAACTTATATTGGAACTTTGTAAATTACATGCACAATTTGTAATTTCTCACAACTGCAAAAAATTGCGAACACGGCTAAACAAACATGGCCGCCAACTGTTCACCTCTGAAGATACAAATTTTTACAAATTAATTGTACTTCTAAAATATAAGAGAAACAAGAGAAAAAAAATATGAATGAATGAATTTATTTTGTAATGGGCAAGCAACTTTCTGAACCTCTTACATAATTTGAGCAATACATGTGTATATATTTTTATATACTTATTTTGTAGTATATTTTGTTTTTTGCGGAATATTGGATGTTTAATTAAAAGATGTATTTTATGACATTGCAATATTAAAAGGTTTCAAATACCTTTCAATTAAAAATACATCTTCCAATTAAACATCCATAATTTCTCAAATAAATAAAACAAAATATAGTAATTAACCAATTTCATAGATAACCAATAAAATGTATGATTATTTTGATATAACCTAGACAAAGTAATATTGATTTCAATTATTTCATATGTAGGTTTGGGAACGAAATAGGCGGACAGGTGCTTTTGATAGAAATCACAACGAGAAAGATTGGTGCGAAACAAATTTTGTATCGTATAGATCAGTTAAAGAGTGGGACATTCTTATCAGAGATATAAAGGATCGCTTGAAATATTTGGGACTGGAAGAAAGTGTAGGACCTGCAAGTGTAACCCATACCGATGCTGAAAAACCTTTATTTCTAAAGGTGAGTTTATACTTTGTATTTGTAACTATAACTTTTAATCTCTAATTTAAAACTGCACACTCGAATATATACATACGATATTTAGTGCTATATTTGATTTAAAAGCAATAATATGACATATGTGATATTAAAAACATTGCTAATTTC
>WYDF02043605.1:0-18714 GCA_009867245.2 Adranes taylori | reverse complement strand
GTCAAATAGTCAAATAGTCAAATAGTCAAATAGTCAAATAGTCAAATAGTCAAATAGTCAAATAGTCAAATAGTCAATATAAAAAGTATAGTCAAATGGTCAAATTTGAAGTTTAGTCTGTTAGATCAAAGAGTCAATAGAAGTTATTGAATACAAAGGTGTATGACTTTTGCTGCCAAGTCTCCACACAATCCATGCGAGAATATCAGCAGATGGCCATTTTCAATTTTCCGAAACGTCCAAAACTGAAAAGAAGTATTAAAATTGCTTCGCAGAGGTTGCATACCATTGCCTTGATCCGATTTAAACATTTGTAATAGAATACGACGTAAGCTTGCCTAAAGCAGAAACGCTTATCTACTAAAGCTTTAAAGTGACACCGAAAAGCGGAGCCAGCTGCAAAGAGTTTCCTAGATACAGCCCATTATATCTTAGATACTATTTATGGTCGAGTAGATTAAATATACAAACTAAAGGCTTGAAAATAGGAGAAGTCATTTCAGGTAAAAGAAATTTATTGCTAAGTCATAAAATAGGCCAGACACAAATGCATCAATGCAAAAAAGAAGGTGATAAAAGAAGAAGATATCAATGCGAGGATCGGGAACAAAGGTGACTTGTTGATACAGGAAGAGGGAGAAAATGTTGAAAGAAAATCAAAAGATGAAATAATGAATTCTGAAGGAAATAAATTCATGGATGATTGGAGAAAGAGGAGATGATGGTATCGAGTGGATGTATGAATGATGATTAGGATGGGGTGATTATATAAGAGGATGGGGGAGGGGGGCAGGTTCGGTTTTAGATTATTTAGTGCAGTATCTATGAGCACAATGTATGAGAGTGGGGACAAAGATTGATTCTGACTATCTTCCATCAGAATCTGAATGGGAGTTAGACAAAAAATAAAAAGGAGAGGCCAATGCCTATGAAACAATGGAGTTTAGAGTAGAGGAATATTTAAGGAACATAAATTAGATGGTGAGGTGTAAAGAGATGTATAATAAAACAAATACGCTGTTTCACATTACAGCTCATTAAATAAGCGCTGAAGAGATGTTTGAGGATTAGAAAACACAAAAAGGCAGGGAAAGACAGAACAAACTGGGTGCTGCTGATGAGTTGATGAGAAAGAAAATCAGGTTTCGAAAAATATTAAAACATGTAAAAAAGGAGAAAAAGATTGGGATTAATATGAGCAAGCAAGAAGTGATTGGAAAAAAAAGGAGAAAATGTAAAGATGGAAGAAATGGAAGTAATAAATAGGATAAAATTTAAGAAAGATGCTTAAATAGAATGGAAATGGTTAAAAGAGAAATGTATTGACAAAGGTAACAAAAGATATGATCAGCATATCAACTAAGATGGGTGGGGAAAATGTAGAAGAGAAATGGATAGTATGGAAGTGGAAAAAAAAGGAATGAGGTGGAATATGGAAAATGTGATTGACGATGATTTAGATGAAATAATGGAAGTAAAGGAAGCAATAAACGAAATAAAAGGCGGCATTGCGAGTGAATCGAATGAGATACCATTGGTAGTATGGAAGTCCATGAGTGAAAAAGGGATTAACGAAAGAGTTAAACGAGGTATGGATGGGAAGAGAGGAATAACCTGAGAAATGGATGCAAGTAGAAATAGTACCAGTATAGAAAAGAGGGGACAAAACAGAAGCAAACAGTTATAAGTGACTAACTCTTATGAATGGGTTTGTATAGAGTGCTTCCGAGGAGAGTGAATAGAGTGTTGGAAAAAGAGCTTACAGAAAAAACTACGAATTACAGAATTTCTTACAGAATTTTGTAAAGGGTACAACTTCTATGGATAATGTGACCGCAACAAATTATATAATGCAGAAAAAATTGAGTCTAAAAATAAATTGTACTTATTATTTAGAGATTTGAAGCCTACTTTAGACAAAACAGAGAGAGAATGTTTATGACAAAGAATGTAAAAGATGAACATGAGGAGAATGTTGAAGAATATATATGAGGGGCGAATATAAGGGCGAGAGTGGAGAAATAAGGATAGTTCAGGTTAAAAAAGAGAATGAGACATGGTTGTCCAATCAGCGCGAGCTTGTTTAATACGATGGATGTCTTTTTAATATCTATATATAACGCCCGATTCAGTGACTGACTCACTGACTCATGTATCAACGCCCAGCTCAAACTCCTATTCCTAGAACGTTGAAAATTTGGCAAAGGCTTCTTCTCATGACGTAAGCATTCACAAAGTGGGGATTTTTGGAAATTCGACCCCAACGGGGTTTAAAGTTTTAGGCTACTTCGGAAACGGTTAAACGTAGAAGCTTGAAATTTGCCTGAAAGACTCTTTGTCGAAATACATTTGATACGTATAAAACGAAATTTTGATTTTCAGTTTTTCAAGGGTTACAGTTTTTCAAGGGTTACAGTTTTTCAAGGGTTAAAAACTGGGGTTAAAAGTGTATAACAAAAATTATTACACTTACCGTATAACAAAAGCAAAAATTAAAATTACCATATCTCAGAATCCAATTAGCTTACGAAGTAGCTATTTGGCAAAAATATTCTCCGTTAAAATCCATTAGAAACGTGTAAGGTGAAATTCTGAGTTTTAGCTTTTGAAGGGCTAAAAGCGGGGGTCGTATCTCTATATATAAAAAGATACGCCCGATACCACACTGACTGACTCTTCAAGCCAAGCCCAAACCCTACACCTAAAAGGCTTCTCCTCATGACCTAAGCACCCACCACGAGGGGATTTTTCGAAATACTACCCCAAAGGGGGTTGAAAAGGGGGTTAAAGTTTTAGGCTATTTCGGAAACGGTTAAACGTAGAAGCTTGAAATTTGGCTTAAAGACCCTTTGTTGAAATCCATTTGACACGCTTAAAACGAAATTTTGATTTTCAGTTGTAGAAGGCTTAAAAACTGGGGTCAAAGGTGTATAAAACAAAAATTAAAATTATCGTATCTCAGAAACCAATTAGCTTAGGAAGATGATATTTGGCAAGAATATTCTTTGTTAAAGTCCATTATTAGACACGTTTAAGGCGAAATTGCGTTTGAAGATTTTGAGTTTTTGCGTTTGAAGAGTTAAAAGCGGGGTTCATATCTCTATATATAAAAGGATAAGTACGATACACTCACTGACTGACTTAAGCCCAACCCAAAACCCGACACCTAGAAAGTCAAAAATTTGTCAAAGGCTTCTCCTCATGACGTAAGTACCCATTAAGAAGGGAGTTTTCAAAATTCGACCTCAAAGGTGGTTGAGAAGGGGGTTAAAATTTTAGGCTATTTCGGAAACGGTTAAAGGTAGAAGCTTGATATTCGTCTGAAAGACTGTTTGTTGAAATCTATTGGACACGTGTAAGATGAAATTTTGATTTTCAGTTTTTGAGGGGCTGAAAACTGGGGTGGAAAGTTATAGGACTTTCAGATACCAATTAGCTTAGGAAGTTGCAATTTGGCAAGAATCTTCTTCGCAGGCTGCGGCAATGCAAGCAGAAGAGTTGCGTTGATGTGATATACGTTGATATGATATACGTTGATATGATATACGTTGATATGATATACGTTGATATGATATACGTTGATAGTTACAATACGTTGATAGTTTGAATGTCGCAAGCGAAGCTGCGACGGGACTTGCTAGTTATGCATATAGCTTTAACAAAAAGTAATAGTTAAAATTTAAACCCTTTATTGTTTTCCAATGTCCTTATCACCATTGTCAATGCACTTTTGCATTCGCTCAAACCAATTGGTAAATCATTTATCAATGGGTATGCTTGAAATGGCGATTTGTAAAGCATCGACTGCATCTTCAGGTGATTGGAATCATTGACCACGCAGTGCATTCTTGATGGCGGGAAATGTAAAAAAATCCTCAAATGTTTGTCGAGCATTGTGAGCACCCGCATTGTTATGGCGAAGGATGATCCGACGTTGTGGGTTGTGTTCTCGCAGATCAGAAGTGACTTCTAGCAAAAGAACGGTTGTGTACCAGTCAGCAGTTACCATCCTTATATTTTGTAAAGGAGTTGCAGCCAAACTTTGGTTGGGTTCTCCTCATCTTGACACACCCAAACAGTAGATTGATGTTTATTTTAGGGTTCATAAGCATAAATCCAAGACTCGTCACCACTGACGATTCTGTACACATTTTGGAGCGGCTTCTGTTGAAAGAATTCAGAGTTCCTCGGTACCAAGTGACACGAGCCACCATTTTTTCCTCGGTCTATTTTTCACGCCCAACGCATAAAATCTTTCCGATGGAGGTCTTAGAAATGCGCAAGGACTCTCGATCTCCCGATAACTTACATGACGATCTTCAATAATCATCTCGCGCAAAACACTAACGTTTTCCTGGCTGACCGCTGATTTTGGTGGAACTGGCTTAGGATCATCACTCAGATTTGTACGTTCTTGTTTGAAATCAGAGTACCAGTGAAACATTGTCGATTGATGTGGTACTTCATTACCAAAAACAGCAACTAACTCTGCAAGATACTGTTGTTGCGATAAACTTCTTCGAATGCTGTAAAAAATTATCGCTCGGAAATGCTCTCGATTCAATTCGATGTTTCTGAATATACTACTTTACTAATTTTAAAAATTCACTATAACTAAACCACTTGTTGTATTTTAACGAAATTTGCAACACGTGTCAATATAATGTTGAGGTTAATTTCAGAACCATATGTTTTATTACTTACGCCCTCTATGTGGCTAAATACAAAATTAGAATGAAATCCCTAGTATATACATGTCATAATTAGAAAAGGTATTAAGGAATAGACAGGCAAGAGGGGATGCTTAGGAAAGGATAAAAAATGGTCACTGTGCTATGCTGATCACATTATGTGTATCGCAATCAGTAGGGAAGAAATGAATGAGGTGCTAAATGCGGTGTTCTGTGAAATTTATGAAATAAAGAGGACTTGAAGTGAATGTGGCGAAAATGGCGAAGTTAATGGAGTATGAGCAAAAAGAATGGAATTTGGATGGATGAAGAAAAAATAGTATATGTGAAAAAGTTTAAATATTTAGAATAGGGAAGACCGGGGCAAAATTATTCCCTGGGGTATAACGATCCTTTCCGTTTTTTCAAGGAACTACCACCACCCTCAATGGGCCGACCGTGAAAGGTGCTTCCACACACGTAGCAATTCTACAGTTATTTAAATCTCTAGTTTATTAAAATCTCTATAATTAGTAAAGTGCTTTGTCAATCAATAATGGGACAAAACAATCCATTATGCACCAGGGCAGAACGATCCAGGATAATTTTACCTCAGGCTTTTATGGGATAGGTTTGTTAATTATTAGAAGACAATCCTGTATTCTAAATTACTTTCAGGGATAATTACTTTCTGGTTCGAACCAATGAAAATCCCAAAAGCAAAATTGGAGGATGGAAAATATGCAAAATGCCATAAAAGTTGTTAAAAATGGAATGTTTGTACGGACAGCTGCCATAAATTTTGACGTACACAGAATGGCGTTGAAGCGGTTGATTAAAAGGAAAAGGGCTGATGGTGTTCTTTCTAAGCAAGTAAAAAAGCTTGGATCCATCCATTGTGTATTTACGGAAGATCAGGAAGGTGAGTTGTTGAGGTACATATTAGATATGGAAAGGCGAATGTACGGATTAAGTCCAGGTGATGTTCGGTGTCTAGCCTTTCAATTGGCGGACAAGAAGAATATTAAAGATCCGTTTTCGAAAACCAGTCAAGAAACTGGGAAAGAATGGTTTTCCCAATTGAGGAAAAGGCATCGAAACTTATCTTTAAGGAGTCCAGAATCGACGTCCATAGCAAGGGCGCATGGTTTCAACAAAGTGGTCGTTAACACATTCTTCGATCTTCTAAAATCCGAATCGGATGACAAACAACTTGGAGCGTCGTATATTCAACGTCGACGAGACTTCGATAAGTACAGTTCCTAGCCATAACTCTAAAATAGTTGCATTGAGAGGTAGAAAGCAAGTTTCGAGTATAACATCTGGTGATCGTGAAATGTCAACAACTGTTGTAATTTGCACTTCTGCTGGTGGAAACTATATTCCACCGTTGTTAATTTTTTCACGCAAAAGGATGAAGAAGGAATTAAAAGATGGGGCTTCCCAAGATCTACTGTTTAATATCTACTGTTTAATAGATACTTCAATAGATGGTGATACTAGTACTGAATTAAATTTAATGTGACATTTATCAATTAATTTAAATAATTTTTAATTATATAACTAGTTTCATTAAAAGACACTAATGCTTGAATAACTAAATATTTAATATTGGAAGTACTATAACTAATAGAAATAGAGACTTAATTTTTTCCCAAAAAAAATTAAGTCTCTAATTATAGTACTTCCAATATTAAATGTTTAGTTATTCAAGCATTAGTGTCTTTTAATTAAACTAGTTATGTAATTAAAAATTATTTAAATTAATTGATAAATGTCACATTAATATTCTCCTGCAATGCTAATGGTTGGATGACAATAGATGTTTTTTCGATTTTGTTTGACCACTTTTTAAATCACGCAAAACATATCAACGAAGACCCCGCTCTATTTATTTGTCATACTCTTCAGCTTATCTCCTCATTCCTCCCACAAACTCTAGCCTTTGAATGTGGGAGTTATGTACCCTCTTAGTCTATATTTAGTTCCAGTTTTAGAAAACTGGTAGAACAACAACCTTGGGCGTACTGTCTCTGTCTGTCAGATCAGCAAACTGTTTTGTCAAGCATATTTAAAAGGTTGCAACCTGAGAATGAGCTAAATGCGTTTAAGAAAGCGGGTATCGTCCCATTTGGCAGGCATATCTTCTCAGATATAGACTTTGCAGCCGCTGATGTTTTCGAAGAAGCTTCTCCCGATCTGTCTATTACAACACGAAATCCGGAAGAAAACGATCAAGAATTAGAAGCAACTAGTCCTAGTCCTGAGTGTAACAAAGAACCTATCCCTGGGACTAGCAATGACTCGAATTTAGATTACAGCCAATGTTCCGTTATTGGCACTAGCGGGAACATATCGTTGGACAATTGTGCTTTTAAAATAGATATTCGTCCTTTAGCAAAAGCGAAAATATTAAGAAGAAATACAAACAGCAAGAAAGGAAAGACCTTCATATTAACCAGTAGCCCTTATAAAAATGAGCTAGAACAAGAAGTTTAAAAGAAACAAGATGCTGAAGAAATCTGAGAAAAAGGTGAAAAATAAAGCGGTGCACAAGGTAGAGGGCAATGATAAACATACGGCGAGTTTAAAAGGGAAGACGATCTTTAAAAATAAATCTGAGAAAAACAAGGACGAATCGACTTCAAGTTCTGAGTGGGAAAGTAATCCAAATTGTTTGATTTGTGGCGAATCATATACCAACTCTGTAAGCAGAGAGGGATGGATTAAATGCACTGGATGTCTTCAATCGGCACTGGAAGCATGTCCAGTGCCCTGGAAGCATGTCCAGTGGTGGAAGAAGTTGAAGATGATTTCATATGAGATTTCTGCAGGTACAAGGCTTTGACAAAGAAAGTGTGTGGTAAAGTATATCAATGAGTGTTTGGTTCTTCTACTAGTTTGTTCATTGTATCCTACCGTTAGTGCTTATATTATGTTTTGAAATAAATAAGTATTATACAAATATTTTTTTACTTTAATTGCCTTAGAATAAACAAAATAAACGGACTTTTATAGCTTTAACTATACGTGGATCATATTGCCCCACTAGAATGAGCAATTGGCAATTATATACAAAGTTGCAATTAATGAAAAATAGAATAACTTGAAAATAACCTAAATGTCAGTATAAGCAAGATAAAAGGCTGCTTTAACCTCCAACTAATTTGCAATTATGCAGCTCTAATACAACTTCAACTACATTACGGCAAATATTAGGGGGATCATTTTGCCCCGGTCTTCCCGACATGTTGAACAGCAATGGTGAATGTAAGGAACATGTATTAATGGTGATGCGGAAGACAAAAGTAGTGCCTGAAAAATTGAGTCGGGTTTGATAACATTGGTTTAGAGAATTAGTGAAAATGAGACTAACGATATTGGATGTATGTGTGGGGAGTATAATAATGTATGGAGCAGAGGTATGGGGAGGGTTGAGATATAGAGGATTCAAATTGGATCATGAAAAAATATAATGGTTCGCGAAATCACAAGAAATGGAATAGGGTTGTAGGAGTTAAATTAATATAAATGCTGGGTGGGAGCATTTAAAAAATGGTGAAATATGAAATGAATATGACGAGGAATGAGAATGAGTGTATCGTGAAAAAATGTATATATGCTAATGTTGAAAAAATAGATAAAGGAAGATGGTATTAATGAAAGGCGTATGAACAGGGAAGAGCCTATGAGAGAGTAGGATAGCCTTTGGAAGAAACAGGTGAACGGAAAGGATTGAGAGTGATTGAATATATGATGATTGATGTAGAAAGAGAGGTAGAAAAGGAAATAATTGGGGAGGGTAAAGATGCTAGGAAGTGCAAATACATAAAAGAAGTGGGAAAACTGCCAGGGTATTTTGTATAAGAGATTAGTATAAAAGAAAGAAAAATGATTGTTAGATTTAAATGCGGGACAGTGGAGCGGGGAAATAGGTATTGTATGAATGAGAATGATAAAATGTGTAGAATGTGTGAGAAGAAAAAGGACAGGCGGGAGCATTAGGCGAAAGAATGTGAGAGGATTGAATGGAAGGATGATCAAAGAAAGATAGCAGAAAATTGTAGGGTATGCTTGGGAACGCAGTGCAGGAGCGCTGAAACTATGAGGAAAATGTTAGCGGACATTAATAAGGGAGAGAGAAGATAAACGAAGTTCCTTGATACGGGAGGGATAGTGGTGTGAAAAGGAAAGTGGTATATATGGGATTGTAGAATAGGAACAATTCCTTCTCGGGCCTTCCAGGGAAAGGACTAGGAGTGAAGTAATAATGTAGAAGATATGAATTGCTTGTTTCTCTTTTTCTTTATTTTTGCTTCAGTTTTTTTTCCTTTTTTTTTGACATTGAGTATGTTATTGTAGTTAATATTAAGAAGTGTGTATTGATATTATTGTTATGTAAAATTACAATAATATCAATACACACTTCTTAATTACAGATGCCAATAACGATTTAATCTATTTATCAATCCAAATTATTTCGGGCATGTTATCTCCAGATTTAGAAGCGAGAGAAAGCCTCGTAAGGCACTACATGTACGTAAACAACCCGGCAGCTAACAATACAATAGTAAGAGTAGTCTTTACAAACGAGTGGCAAGAATAATGAGAAAACTGCACAAAAATTAGATGGACCAACAGAATTATATTGAAACATAAACCAAACCGCTGCAATTAATTCCTAATTCAGCTACTCTCAAACCACGCCAGCACTCGTCAGTGTCTTCACGGGATAAAAAGATACATGTTATTCTCAGCACTGTGAGCAAATTCGTGTATCCATCTCTTGCTTTTATAGTTTGGTTAGGTCTGTAAAGAATCATACGGTGCACGAACGTGATCTAACGGAATTCATTGCCATTTCCAACAAAGCACTGACTGCAACAAATATTTTTTAAAAGCAAAGTCTGTGTTTTTTAAAAGCAAAGTCTGTGCTTTTAAAATAGCCCGAAAGGGAAGGTCTATTGGATTTACATCTGATGAATTCGACAGGCATTGTAGAGCCGATATAAAGTGCGGAACATTTTCACTTCACACGAACTACTTGGCGAAGACGTTAAAGCAGGTTCCAAAATGATTTCGCGGTAGTTCATTGCATTTACTTCGACGGCAGGTTCCAAAACCACATCCAGAGAGCGTCGGTTAACAGTTACTACGGCCCATAGCATCACTTAAGCAGCCAAATAACGTCTGATGGTCAAACGAGTATTCCAATTCTCATTATAACTTTCACGTAGAGAAATGAGATGAAAATAGTAATAGCGTTTAAATAACAAGCCAAAAATGTTGAGATGGCCAAGGCCAAATGCGAAGCTTCATTATACTGAAAAAGTTTTCACTGATTTAATAATAACTCCAAGAATATCGTATCTGGTCTGGCCCGGGTTTTGCCCCACGCCATTCAAATGCTAAATGATGTTTCAATGCTACCGCATTAAATCAAATATTTTGTTAAAATTAAAAATTTAAATACCTAATAGAAATGTTAAGATTACTGATCCCCAGAAAGAACTATACAATGTGACAAAGATCATAGAATCTTAAAATAACGCAGCACGACTACTATTATTAAATTTATAGTAATAATACAACATTTGAAGTGGCAGTAAATCGCGTTTATTGTAGGAAATAGTAGTTGTCTATAAAGAGCAAACATAGAGCTTCTTTTATTTGGGTTACTCTAACTGCTACTGGCTGTTTCATAGGCAACGTTACTACTTATACTGACAAGAAATATCTGTAGTTACATATATCAATAAACAATGATATATGTGAATGTGTGGATTCTGATTTAAAATGATTAATTAAATCTTTTAGGATATGATACTCTATAATTTGTACTTCACTTCCAGTTATTTTCTTTATCATCAGTATGGATAGATATATGTTTCAGTAACATAATCAATCTAAATTTTACATAAATTCAGTAAAATAATGAATGGAAGATGATAAATATATATTTAAAAAACAGTAAGTACAGTCAACATGCTCCTTATTTAGGACAAAATGAGACTTTTTACGTTGTTCAGTTGGGAGCATGGATTTTTTTATTTTAACAACTGAGAGAAGGTTATTTCACTTCGTGGGGGTTACTTTACTTCCGGCATTTTTTTCATTTCTTGCTAAATATAATGATTTTTTAATTGTGATATAATTTGATAACAAAATTACATGAATAACTTCTACTACAACCCCTAGTATATATATTAATTGATTGGGTCTGTAGGATACTCACTTCAGTTATTTTTTCACATTGCTACTTTTAATTTTTAATTTATACAGGCATATTCTTTCGGTTGCATCATGTTTTTCAAGTTTTGATGATTGATTCCTGTGTATTTTTATGAGCTGAATCCAAAAATGACCTTAGTTTCTTTCCATCACGTTAGAATTTGTTCTACGCAAAATAATCACAAATCAAAGACGTACTGATAAATTTAAATACATAGGAAAAGCTGCCATCTGTCGGTTTATGATGAAAACGAATCGCTGACATCATAACCCGGCAGATGGTAGCATTTTCGTCATTAAACGAGTTGTACATCTCAGCTGGCTGTCAATGTTGACTCAACCGTTGGTACGCCTCCTCCGCGATGAAAAGTGTTTGTGTCGGAGGATATACGCTAAAAATCAAACGTACAGTGTTCTAAATGGCGTCATGAGGCTGTAAAAAGTCTTCAGATTCCTTCTGTTATATTTCTGGTGAGTTAATGCTGTCAAGACAAAAAAGACATAAAACATCGTTCGTGCGGCAAGTGTAACTCACGTATTCCGTTATAAAAGTAGGAGATCAAGACTAAACCGGACACCCAACTATGTTTGCTATACGTGTGTTAAAGGACTGAGATGGTGGTCAAAGGGTGAACAACATTGTTTCTACTTTGGCGTTCCGATGGTGAGGCGAGAGCAACAAAATCAAAGTGATGATTATTACTTTTGTTCAACCGGTGTTCACGGTTTCAATGTAAAGAATAAAAAGAACATCGCCTATCCAAATCTGCCATCGGCTTTACGTCTTGTCTCTCAGGGTCTAGATGTACCAGTGCCTATGCAAATAGAACGTTTGCTTTACCAGAAACAGATGGTTCAGAAATTGAATCAAGTGAAGAAACCGAACATAACAAAATGGAGTAAGAAACTAGCAAATCTGAATAACGACTTATTGAATATTATCCATTATTCAGAAGGCTCCTTTAGGAACTATTGTAACTTCCAGCTTTTAATAAATTTGCAACTCAGTGGCTTTTAATGGCAAAGCTAAAACTCAGACAGTTCATTAAAAAGAATTGTGAATTATTAAAAAGTACGTTACGCTGTTGTTAAACACTACAAATAAAGTATTTATGATATTTAGAAACAATGGTTATTGTTATTGTTCAACCTCTGGAGTAGGTTAAGAATAGTTATTCACCAGTCCGTCAGGTCACAAAAAGAACATAGATTGAGAACGGACACTAACGATAAAATACCATACTAGTTTATCACGAAAATAAGCGAGTGGGACTGGATATCCGAATTTCAAATTTATCTAAAAAATCTCCCATTTACTTCAAGTTTAAAAATCTACATGCAGCTGGTCTTTATGATGGCATTATAAATTTAATTTTTCAATAAGAGCTAGAGAAAAGTACAAAAAAAAAACATTCTTTGGGGAATAGTCGAACGAGTAGGTCAATTGACAGAGATATCTTGCAGCTAACTAAGCTGCTCCGATATTTCACTGCGAGGAGACGACACGCAGAGAACACAGCAGGCGGCAATCAAGCACACTAATTAATAGAAGGGTTACGCAGAGCGAAAAAGGACAGGCGAAGGAACTGAAAAACTTCCCAGCTACCTGCGATATATAAGCTTATTTATACGCTAACATAAAGAATGCTTTTAAATACTAAACTATAACGAAAGTATATAAGAATTTATTTCTTATTTGTTTTCCTTTCTCTTTTATTTCAGCGGCGTGCTCTTGTATCCGCCTTAAGAAGCAAGAAGAAAGAATTTAGAAGAAAGAAGTCAATAATAAGTTAGCTACCACTGCTGGTGGTCGTAGGGCTTTCCCACTAGTCCGGTTCGCTAGAGAGTCCTGGGCCGAAACGGCTAGTGAGCAAAGGAAAAATCTCTCCTTAATTTTTTTTAATCTTACTTTTATAATCTCTTTTCGTATAGCAAATTCCTTTTCTCAGTCACAGACTGAAATATATCTAAAGACCAAAGCCAACGAATTTTGCCGCTGGATATAACTATGTCCAACGGCACAAGCCGTGCACCTCCAGGAGCTGCACGTAAAACCCCACCCCCGATCCCCCGAAGACCACAAAATAATTTTCGCCCCCTGGCGGCCCCAAACCTTCTAGACCCAAAAATGGGCCCGAGCTTAAGCAAATAAAGCTAATCAGGGCTCTAAATAAGTCCCCACCAGGGCGCATACATGTGCAGCCAAGCGCCCAACACAAACGCGCGTATCACGTGCCAAACCAGCAAGAAACACCAAGCCCTTCCTCATCTCAAATTTACCCACCTTCCAGACCATCTTCTTCGCAGTAGATTGAGCGTAGATTGGAGGGACAAGTAGAAGAAGCGTTATAGCTTAATTACGACAAGACCCACGAGAATTGTGGATCGTTGAAAGTTATTGTTCATAAATCCTGTAAATACCCAAAAAGGGTTATGCCAGTTTTATTTTTGAAATCCAGTTTTTCGATGATGTTCGCTGGATCAGCTAGTGGCGTTATGTTGACATCGTACATAGTGTATAAATCAGACTACTTCTACTACAGTTGGATAGAAGGTGGTTCGGCAGGTGCCAGATACACTAGGTACAAATTGGGGTGGTTTCAGAGTAACTTGTTCAAAGACTGGTTTTACACGATAGACTTGCCCTAGTTTAAAAAATTAGGGGACTGCAAATATGAAAATAGATGATAATGTAGAAACCCATATTTTCCCCAATATTTATAATATTTCCATTCACAATAATATTATATTTTTGTTTTTACCATGAAAGAGTACACACCTGTGACAATCCCTAGATTTGGCATTGTTTATTGAAAACCGTTTCCTGACAATTCCCTGACAGACTGGCAATTAAATTACAAAGTAACATAAAACAGGATCAATTTCTCATATTTGTAAAAGCAGCTTTTGATAAGCTTGAGAATGCCTCTGAAAATATAAAATAAATCTTTAGAAAAGTGTGATATATCTCCACTGGACAAAATCAAAGTTTTAGAATGTTTACTAACTGCTACACAAACACCGACACAGACACTAGAAATGAAATTATCAGATACATTCACAGAGTTTCTAAAGGAAACAAGGAAGAAATGCAAAGGTTGCCCCATAAAAAAAAATACATGTCACACCGGGTAGGAGCTTGCCAGATCCAGACGTAATAGAGCTGGAAGAAATAACTTAGAAGTCAATGAACAATGAAAGTGAAGAGGAGATTAGTGATTTAATTCTGAATTATTGTGCCTCAGGTGGTTCTGTGTCCTTCAATAAAGATGATTTTGTATATGTATAGTATGATTATGATGAAGGTACGAGAAATAAAGCAAAAGAAAATGAGTAAAATTATCGGTAAAATCATGTCACGTCAAAATTCTTTTAATTACTTATCTATATTCCACACAATTACCAATTAAGCATTTAATCGCGTATAAATAACGCGATTAAAATATTGTGGTTGCCTAAGTGACCAAATCACACAAAATCAATGGTGATGTAGTAAATTAATTAAACGCGATTAAAATATTGTGGTTTCCAAAGTGACCAAATCACACAAGATCATTGGTGACGTAGTAAATTAATTAAACGCGATTAAAATATTGTGGTTGCCAAAGTGACCAAATCACACAAAATCAATAGTGACGTAGTAAATTAATCAAACGCGATTAAAATATTGCGGTTAAAATATTGTGGTTGCCAAGGTAACCAAATTACACAAAATCAATGGTGACGTCAAAACGTAAATTAATCGAACGCGATTAAAATATTGTGGTTGGCAAGGTAACCAAATCATTAAAAATCAATCGTGATTTTGTATGATTTGGTTTTGATTTTGTGAAAACCATACTACTACGTAAATTCTTATACTACGTAAATTCTTTCATGAGAAAGGACTTACAGACCGTAACCATTGTAAGAAAGTTGTAAAAAGCCAATTAAAATCATATTTTACAAGAATATAATTGAATTTTCCATTTTATTCGTACCATAGATGTCATGAATTACGCAGATTCTAACTTTTTGTGAACAGGAAGGATTTGCTTAGTACAAATGTCAATGAGGATTACGTGTCATTCATGTTCCACATTACGTTTCCTCATCAACATTTCATTTTTGAAACGAATGTTACCTGTGCTTAAATGTAATGACAACTGACATGAGCGTGACTTTTTGATATAATTAAATATTTGCGTTGATGTATCATGACTTACTTCAATTATCGGTACATCATTTCAGGCGAAGGTTCAATGATTTATGATATCACTGTCTTCTTTAGAATTTGACAAGCAACAGTATGATTTCTTCACTATCAATGACCTCGCTTCGCATAATCTGAAGTAGGTCTAAAATAATTCAGTGGTAGTGTTGCGGCTAACCTTTATTTAATCAGCAAAGTATTATGGGTTACGACATGAAGATGGTTATCTAAATTTAAAATTAAACATAGTTCACAGAGTAGGACACCGTTTGGGAAGGGTGTTTCAAGAGTATGATCAATATCAATTTGGCCAGCAACTATGTGTTTTAAAAAAATATTTGTTATCTTCAGCATTCCTTTGGATAGAAATCACAGCATGAGGTTGAAACTTTATTTCATGAATTCTAGGTGATTCTCATAATCCATTTAATATCATTTTTAGCCAGATGTTCATATCGCTATTGTGTTATTGCGTCAGATTTCGTAATATACTGCCAGAATCATTTACAAAAATTTGCAGCATTATTTGTATATATGGGTAGAAGTCCGCATCATAGGCGCCAATTACTTTAAGAACAGTAGATGGTTTTTCAGAAGACTCTATCAATCATGCGAATCACAACTCAAACTCAGAGTCAGATGTCAACGATTTTTGATCATCAGAACTCATGTATAATGCTCCTATATATTTTTTTGGATTTGTTCGATAGTTTTTTATTCACTCTGGTTCGACTAGGAATCAAGAGCTGAATGTCAGCTATGAGATCTTCATTAGTTTGGAAGCGTGCTTTCAGCTTCGTATTCAAATACCCGACAAAAGAAAGTAGAGTTTTCCACGGTAATGTCCAGCTTACTGTGACTGGACATTTTCGCGATGAACGTTTAGTCCAGCCATACGCGGAATAATTATTTCGCGCAGCTCATTTCCTGGGCTTCTTAAAAATTGGAGATCTTAATATACAAATCAATATCCATATGTAGCTAAAAAAGAAGAAGAGCTAATAGCTCATAAAATACAGCCCTAAAACTAACACCATTATCTTCGGGTTCCGCTAATCCTTTATAACCTGCTCCCGGTGCCCACTTAATGAAATCTCTTGGCGACCACATAACACATGAGTTTTCATGATAGCTTTCAATCTGTTTCAGTGATTCCGCTAAAATGTACGGCTTTCCTTTTAGCGAATTTAGGATATTGCGTTGAGGCCTGTTCATTAGATTTCTCCGAAGCATTTTTCCAGTTTACAAACTCATCTGAGTGTCTATCTGAATATGCCAATCAAAAATGCTTTTTGAACGAACCACTTTGAAACGCCAATTTTGTTTACCGGAATAGGAATCTTAAAATTTTTGTCTGGTATCTAAATATGTTTAAACCTTTCAAACATTTCTTATATACTGCGAAACCGAAAGAGGCATTTGAAGTTTCCTAACCCTCATTATTAGACGAATTCTCAGCACTTTCCACCATGCGCATCACAGCTCATACTCAGAGTCAGATGTCAACGATTTTTGATCATCAAAACTCATGTATAAGGCTCCTAGTATTGTTTTTTTCTTGTATTTGTTTGCTAGTTTTTTTATACACTCTGGTTCGACTAGGAATCAAGAGCTAAATATCTGCTATGAGATCTTCATGAGTTTCGAAGCGTGGTTTCAGTTTCTTATTCAAATACTAGAGAAAAGGAAAGAAAGGTTTTCTACGGTAATGTTCTCGGCTTACTGTTCCTGGACATTTGCGCGATGAACTTGTCGTCCAGCCATATGCGGAATAATTATTTCGTCGCAGCTCATTTCCTGGGCTTCTTAAAAATTTGAAATCTTAATATGGAAATCAATATCCGCATGTAGCAAAAAGAAGAAGAGCTAATAGCTCATAAAATAGAGCTCTAAAACTAACATGATTATCTTCGGGTTCTGATAGTCCTTTATAACCCTACTTCTGGTGACCACTTAATGAAATCTCTTACCGACCACATAACACGTCTGTTTTTATGATAGCTTTCAATTTGTTTAAGCGATTCTGCTAAAATGTACCGCATTCCTATCAGCGAACTTATGATATTTCGTTGAGGCATGTTCATCAGATTCTTTTGAGGCATTTTTTCCAGTTTACAATTACTTTTTATTCTGAATATGCCAATCATAAATGCTTTTTGAACGAACCACTTTGAAACACCAAATTTTGTTTACCGAAATAGGAAACTTAAAATCTTTGTCTGGTATCCAAATATGTTTAAACCGTTCAAACATTAATTATATACTGCAAAACTGAAACTGGTATTTGAAGTTTCTTAACCCTCATTATTAGACGAATTTTCAGAAATATTTTCTCCACTTTATTCGTCCCTTGTATTTGTTGCTGACAAATACACCCAAAAGTGATTAGAGCAGTTTAAACCCATTATATCTCCCCCTCCCGCCCTTGCCAAGACTACATTCCCACATAAAGCAAACAAAAGTCACTCTTACTGTCAGAGTCAATTTGGTTATGCGTTAGTAAACAAGGTGACGCTGAATAGAACTGTTTGGAATGTCAGTTAGCTACTTTTGAGAGTGCAGTATAAAATAAATTATAACAACACCAAATTCAATCCTGTGCTCTAATTGATTTTTGTCTAAATTCTTTTTAGTTCTAAAAAACCGAAGAAAAGCAACAAAACGCCGAGAGTACAAGCGCGGCCTCCAGAGAGCGCACCAGGTGAAAGTGCCTCTAATCACTATAACCCATCAATAATATTAGTGTTTTGCAATATTTGTCTGGAGCTTAATTCCAATTTTGTAACGAAAGACTACAGTAAATAAAACACTATTCACATTGATGGATTATGTAGATCATAAAATGCTCACTATTAAAATTTTTGTATTTTATGAACGAAACTTTATATTAGAATAGTTGTCAAATGGACAACTATTATGAAACTTGGTAGCAAATATTTTTTTATGATTCCCATGCTGAACTTTGTATGATGCTATCTCCTTTTATAGGTTACTATAAAAAAAGGAGGAAATATTTTTACATTTCAAATGTGTATGCATCTCAAAGTAATGGATTTCTCAATAAATATCTTTATCCGATCATAAAAAGACGCATGCGGTGTTCTACAACTGTCTACGATCGTAAAAATCGTAAGATAATGAACCATTAAGAGAAAATTCCTGCATACGGAATTTGTATAATTTATAAAACAGATAAATAATATGCACTCTAATGTAGATTTCTTAACAAAATAGCATTGCTGCAATACACAATGTTTAGGATGAAAATTATGATCCAGCTATTGGTTCTCGACTTTAAAAAAAAATTAAAAAAAAATATAATTGGAATATGGTTGGTAAAACCATTTTTCTATTTCACCGATTGTTCTATATTCTTGTTATCTTTATACAATGTGCCTTTTCCTGGCTCTATTTATTCCTGAGAAAAATACTCTTTTCACCAGCCTCTCATCTTCATCCATCTACACTTTTATTAAAAACTAGCTGACCCGGCGAACTTTGTTCCGCCTTAGAGGCAATAAATGAGCAGATTTTGGATTTGATAAGTTCAATTTTTTATTAGGATAATAAATATAAATAAAAAAAATCAAGTATTTTAATGATTCTTTATTGGCCATGTAT
>WYDF02043594.1:0-12367 GCA_009867245.2 Adranes taylori | reverse complement strand
GCCATACCCCAGTTTGCCAGATTTTAACACACAGTTTGTAGATTGCATCAACACCATGCTCGCCCATACCTTTTATTGTTTCGGCGGATATGCCATCATCCCCAGGTGATTTGTTGTTTTTTAGAAGGCTTATGGCCTTTTCTACTTCGGCTTTTAAGATTGGGGACTCTTCCTACCTCATCAATTTTTGGTAAACCATGGTCTTCGGCATTATCAGTAGAAAAAAGTTTTTCGCAGTATTGCCTCTATACTTCTGCTATGTTGTTGGCATCCGTAATTGTCTCTCAAGACATTTATAACATGTCTTGCAAAGTATTGGATTTAAACATTACATTTAAGATTTCTTGATAATAAATATGAATAACTGTGTGTTACAAATGTTGCATTACATGACGAAATAAGTGACCGCGTCAAGTCAAATTTTTAAACCAGTTTACATTTAAACAAACAAACATATAATAACAAAATTATAGGTGGATTAAATAAATATTCCTTACCTCGTTCGTCGTTAGCAGTAACATCAATATCATCCCAACATATTCCTTCCTATTTCGGACTATCATTTAGATTTCATTTCTCTATTTGAGTAATCTTTAAGTTTAACATCGTATAATGCAGGTCTACTCCCAATTTCGCAAATAAACTTTTCAGTGTCGAACATGTTTGCAAATCGAACGTGCAACACATTCGACTCAACTGCTCACTAGCGCCACGTGGACTATAGTTCCCTGTTCTACCGCTAGCGGGAACAGCTACACATTCGACTCAACTGCTCACTAGCGTCACGTGGACTATAGTTCGCTGTTCTACCGCTAGCGGGAACAACGCCTCTGTTGGCGTTAGACCTGTCTGTCCGCTCATTGACGCGTCTACCGGGGGTGTTCAAACCGCTCGTGTAGACAAGTCTACAACTCCATAGTTCTGTTCTACAAGCGGATTTGTAGCGGGCGAACCGCGGCGTTTTATCCGATCGTGTAGAATGAGTCTACTGCTATAGTTTATCACTTGGGCTGCTCCTTCTATTATATTCTGTGTTCGTTGGTTGGGTAGTGCTGCGTCTCCACACCGTCTGAGTTTCTGCCTGATCTGACCAAATTGTACAAACCACCCGACAAAATCAGACCGTGTGCAGGGGCAGTGCCCATTCCTATTTATGGCTTGCACACAATACCACGTTGCCACGTTTAAAATGTGAAAATCATTTCAAAGATATCAAAATATATTAGATAAGCATACAGATAAATTCTATTATATAGCGTACTTAACACTTTTTAATCTTATTTAAAACAATGTTTTTAATCAATATTTAACATGTATACAGAATGTTCTTCTTTATAACAACTTTGAGGTCCATTTTCTTAAAGACCCTTTTGTAATTTTGTTTTTATTATTGCGTCGGGTATTGGCCACGGCCAGGCCAAGGCGAAAGAACGCCGACGGTAAACAAATATAAGAAGAAGAATTCTGTTTTTCATTCCTTCTTATAAAAATATTGTTCAACGCTTTTACCATTAAGCAAGTATACAAAACAAAAAACGGACGATTTAAGTTTAGAGTAATTTAACCTTGAAAAAAATCTTGTACATACTATCTTTAATTTCATACTACATTTTTCTCTGTCTGGATATTTTCTTTATATTCAAACTACAATTCTTAAATTATTTGTCATTTAATTATAATAATGGTTGAAGGATAAAAACCCTAAACCAAAACTTGTTGAGGAAGAAGTCATTTAAACAATATATATATATATATATATATATATATATATATATAAAACCTTTTGTTTTAGGTCAAACAAACGTGTTATATATTTCAGATTCAAGTTGAATAGAACTGACAATACTGGATGATAAAGTGAAATGACATGTTAGTCAGTGACAACTGGATGACGTTTTGTTAGTAAGGGGGATGGTTTTCCAAATTTTTTTAAAGAAATTTGAATTACTTGTGCCAACCAAATGTCTTGATTTAATGAGTCATTAATTTTCCGATAACGTAATTACTATCATTAAAACCGATAAGATTGTGACCAGTAATTATAATTAAGCTAGTATTTTTTATTTTCTTTTGTTTGTAATATTTACGTGTTCACATCTGGTAGGTTTTTAGTTATTAATCTAAATAGAATTTTTGATAGATATTTCACAAATGGCTAATAAAAAGTGCAAGGTATATATATATATATTTACGTTAATATCTCTAAAATGAGTTTTAGTGTATGCTATTAATTTTTCCAGGAATGTGGATGTGTTTGCTCAAAATGTTCAAGTACCTACCATGATATTCATTTGCATTTAGAAATCGAAAACTTAAAGCAGAGGCTTATTGAACGAGAAAATCATATTACTGCATTGGAAACAAATTTTTTGATTGAATCAAATACATTCCCTAATAGCGAAGTAGTGACATTAAGAGATGAATTAGTAACATGGCAAGAAAAATATAAAAGGTATAGTTAACGTAATTTATTCACATTTCTTGATAGATATTCATTACAATTACATTTGTGCTTTACTTAATAGAGAATTAACTACATTAGATAAGTAGTAAACTATAATTATACCTGTTGACGATTTACAAAATTCTATTTTGGAGTCATATATTTGTATGAGCTATGATAAATTTGAATGTTGCTCGGGATAAATTTAGTCCTCAATTTCTGAATGGGTTTTAGAAGTTATTGAGTTAATATGGTTACAGATATATTTGAATTGGTTAATTACATCGTTTAAAACCTTATTTTAAGAATTGTGTTGACGATTAAAAAGTGCCCTGCTTTTATCCAGCTTTTGGTCACACCATAATTTATTGTACCAGCTATTGTATATAATTTGGTGCTTCAGCACTAAGTACGGACTCTAACTTAGCGATATCTTTTTCTTCAGATAATACTCTCCCAAAGTTATAAAAAATAATCAGGAAAAAGCTCTTTGTTGAGTTTAATATTTATTGTTCTTAAATCACTGGAACGAAATATGATGAAATGGAACGTTGAGATTGGGTTAAATAAATTTTGTTCTTTTTTGCAACCTACTTTTTATCGGTGGCGCCATTTATGCTACGAAATGCAAAATTTACACAAGGCAACCTTCGTAAATGAGTTACTTACTTAGGAAATAATAAAATGTTTCCTATTTTTAAAAATAGTTAAAGAAAGATGCGTATCTAATTAGGTGATCAACAACACTTTTTTTGTGTAGGTAATTTGAATGTTATTTTAAATTTGTTTTTTTTTAATGTTGGCATGTCTTCCATACATTTGGTTTTGTAAAGGTTCTTAGAAATTTTGTATATAATCTTATTATGCTAGTATCAAGACAATAATTAAATTATTGCAGGTTACATGAAGCACACAAACGAGTCCAAAGAGTTAACCAAGGTCTGGAAGACAAACTTTTAAAACTAGTAGATATAACAGAAACAGATAAGAATACTCTAACAAAGGATATTGCTACTCTCTCACATAAATTGGCAGAAGCTAATTACAATATTAAAAAGTTAACTGAGGATAATGTGAGTATTGTTTATATATCGGTCATTGTTAACTTTATTTTAGTCGTAAAACATCTAGCAATATCATTATTATATTACAAATAATGTATTATAATATTTTTGTTATGTACTGTTACATATTATGTTTTTCACAAACTTTTTGAGAACAAATTCCGTAATTCCGAACGAAGTATTTCGATTCATACGAAAGAAAACATTAAGAAGATTGGGAATTAGACTTATTTATGTTAGAAATATGTCTTTAAAAAGTTTTTACTTTTAGAACAGAGTCTAATATTTGAATCTAATAATATTTTTAGTAGCTACCAACATTCTGAAAGAAAGGATAGGCATACATCTTCGACAGATATGGATATAGTTGAAAAATATCATGGGTTTGAGAGGGGATCTTTTGTAGGAATAGTAGATTGAGACTTATCACGATCCTTTGCGTATTTTATCCTATTTAATAAATTTATTAATTACGGAATTGAACCTCAGTCTTAGATTTTGTTAACTTCCTACGTGCGCAATAGAACTTAAATGGTCACATATATGAATGAAATTTCCTATCAGAAAGACATAGAACACGGCGTTTCGTAGGGTTCGGACCTGTAACCAATATTTTTTCTAATCTTATGATTTTTTCAGGTAGTATCAGTACGTTTACAGATTATGATGTGCGAATCTCTGAATTAGAGACATCTATATCTGAGGTTTATTAATAATTGATTTACATTAAATGAAAATAAAACAGAATTATATATCAGAAAGTAGATTTCTTGATCTACATATGGCCAAGTGATTCTCACTAATTTTGTTTTCTGGCTTCTTAGAAAATAATAATTTTATTTCTCTTCAATAACAAATATGTTCTGAAGCATCATATGGTTTACATGATGCTCTTACCTTCTAGAAATAGTTATATTTTTATTACATTTCATATTTTTTTAACAAAGAAATGTAACAAAATTAACCATTTGCATGTAAATGTTAGTGCAAAAAGTTTTTAAAGTAATTTTAAACCTGTCTAACTGTAATCCTAAAATTTTTATTATTTATATACCAGTATATGTACATGGTACCTATGTACATCTGGGTATAGGATGCATGAGAATTTTTGATATAGATATTTTTTAGTATAGAATAGGTACTTCAAAAACCTCTAGGACAGTGATTCTTAACCGGGGAGGGGGTGGGCTCCTAGGGGGGCGCGAAAGATTTTTGTGGGGAGAAAGATAATCTATTTCTCCAAACTATATTAAAAAATATATATCAGAAATAGGGAACCGGAAGGTGAGAGGGGCCCCGAAAACATTTTAAGAATTTAAGGGGCCGTGGTTATTAAAAGTTTAAGAATCACTGCTGCTATTGCTGCTTAACACGTTGACTGCCACTGCAATTTTCAGGATATTGTTCATAGTGAGAAGGCAGTATTGATATTTAGTTTTCTTCTCAGAAGCCATCTAGCCATATTTACACTTATATACTAATGTAATCGTAGCTGCACAAATATGGCAAGAAAACAAACTACGAGATAACTCGTAGTTGGCGTTCTTGACAAGAATGCAAACTACGAGTTATCTCGGAGTTGGCAGTCAACGTGTTAATTACTGAGATTATGAGTGGCAGATTGAGATTGTAGTTTTGGGAGCAGCCATTTATTTTTCGGGTTGGATTCTGAATCCGAATATTTCTGTTTAATTTTTTATTGTGATCAAAATTTTGGACAGATTAAACGTTCGATTACTACACTATTTATAACGTGGTGTGAACTATAGTAAATTGTAAATTCGCTGTATTTAATATACAGTAATACTCCTGATATACTGTATCTGGAAAATTGGTAGCCGACCCACGAATTCACGAATTTTTACAAAATATATTTAAGTAAATTCAATTGAAATTATCAATAAAGTTTATCAAAATAAAAAGTCAATATCGTTTTAAGTGACTTCTTGAAAAACTTAGTTTATGAAGAATTTGAAAATATTGCAAAAAAAATTAAAAGTAAGCAGAACTTAGTTACGAAATAGTATTAGAAATACAAGTATTAGATTTTTCTGTTATATTTCATCAACTCAATTACATGAGAAATATATATTGTCACGTTGGAATTGAGTGAGCTTCAACATGATACATAAATTCTACTTCCTGTTAAAACACACCCAATTCTACCGGAACTGGTAGAGGAATAATTAATTTAGGAGGGTAGTTTAAATTAACAAACAATTACGGGAGTTTTAATAAATTCATTCATTAATTAAATTGGCAATGAAATAATGATTTTTGGAACCTTGCTTGATTAAAACTAAGATTCAATCTTAATAATGCAAGTACGGGCAAAGAATTAATAAAATATACTCATAATAAATAAAACACTATTCAATCTTAATAATGGTGAAACGGACTTAATAATTAAATATTTTCATGGAATACCAACAATAATTAAACAAGTTAACAATAGTAGAAATCATTTAAACTAGAAAACCCCTTGTCAATATATTTTCAAAACATTGGAGGAATGTGCACAATAAAGGAATTTAAATTAGCATTAACGCAATCACAATTTGACAGAGCAATAATAATAGAAAGTTGGTTAAATCAAAACTATTCTGGTGCAGAGTTATCTATCAAAGGATATAATATTTTTAGAATGGACAGAAATTCGAACACTAGTAATAAAAGTCGAGTAGGCCGTGTTCTCATGGCAATACGAAAACCAATAAAAGCAAGATTACTAACGCCGATATTACCCAATTCTATTAGTAAATTTTTGTATCTATAAGTTTCAGTAATATACCTATGATAGTTGGAGGAATATACATCCCACATACATATATTGGAATATACATATATATTGACAATTGTCAATGTGTTGAAGGTATTATAATAAAGAATCCTAATTCATCAGTGATCCTTGGTGACTCCTTGGTGATCCTTGGTGACTATAACCGACCAGAAGTTGAATGGACTGGCAACAATGAGGAATTTAGAATGAAAAGTATTAATTCTAGCGATATCCCTACGCAAGCCAAACATCTTGGAGAAGTCTTTCATATTTGAAACTCTTGCAACGTAATCCCGTACCCAACTCAAGAAATGTTTGATTGGATTTACTATTCTCTAACATAGAAGATAGCACTGTGGAAAGAGCTACTGATCTTCTGTTCTCGGATACTATCCATCTTTATGGGTATGAATGTACTATAGAGTATTAGGTAACATCTCCTTTACTGTATGAAACATACTATGCAGACTTTAAAAATCAAACTTTGTGGCTGTACACGATCAGTTAGCACTCCTGGACTGGGAGCAATTGTTAAATACTTCTTATATCAACACTAGTTAATAGATTCTATTTAGTTCTTAACGAAATTATCAACTATTATGTCCCACTTAAAAAATTTAGATGAACCAAATTTGCGGTATGGGTTAGCATAGAGCTCCAAAACCTTACTAGCAAAGAAGCAGGCGCAAAAAATATGTCAACAAAATTAACATCAGATTATAATAATTTCGCTGAGTTAAGACATAGGTGTAAACAACTTACAACATCATGTTATAGGAATTACATTAATAGAATAGAATCATCAATTCATAGTAACCCAAAACTTTTTTGGAAATTTATCAAAGACTCCCGAAAAACGTCTTCATTACCCAATATAATGTATTTAAATAGTAACAGCGCTAATAATACTCAAGCCATAGCAAATTTATTTTCAACTCACTCGGCCAAAGTATATATTAAAGATAACAATCATATAGATAATATACCTGATTTTAAAGTAAATTCTTATATATTTTATTTATAAAATAATATATTTCATCCACATATAATAATTTCACTCTCGAGTATACTAGAATCTATTAATAAACTACACCTAAACCTTTCCATAGGTCTAGATGGACTGTTAGCTCTCTTTATCAAAAACTGTAAATTTACTATATCAAAACCACTGGAATTCATATTCAATCTGTCATTAACAAGTGGATTTTTTCTAGTTGCATGGAAAACTAACTATATAATTTGTTGTGCAAAATAATTTATATAGAACAGTATTAATACACATTTAGTATTTAAATAGTATTTAAATTTAAAGAAATAATTATTTATTCAAATGATTTAATATACGAGGAAATTCAAATAAATTAAATTATATTACACAACAAATTGGCATACATAAATTAAGAGACAGATCAGACATTGAAAACTATAGAGGCATATCAATAGCATCCACGTTAGCGAAACTTTTGGATTCATTATATACCAAACAACTAGAATGGTATATAAGGAACTATATTTTAATAATTAACACAGTTGCGTCGCCGGCAAATCAGTAGAAACAAACTTATTGATTCCTTTGCTAATAGGAATCGCGTACATACTATTTACACTGACTTTTCAAGGGCCTTCGACCGAGTGAACCATCAAATCATTTTATAAACTAAGAGACCATGGGAATAACTGGTAACAATCTGCAATGGATCCAAAGCTTTATCTATGAACGCAAACAAATTGTTAAACTGGGAGACTTCGCTTCATCAGAAATACCAGTGTATTCTGATTTAGCGCAAGGTTCACATAGTGGACCCTTATTATTTAATTTATTTATAAATGATATATATTTAAACTTCAATCATTCTAATGTCTTGCTTTTTGCTGACTATTTAAATAACTTTAAACCCATTGAATCAGACACAGATATTAACCTCTTACAAGAAGATATCAATATATTCACCTTATGGTGCCATTCTAATCACTTACATCTAAACTTAAACAAATGTTTCATCATGTTGTTCACATTGACGAATTGACAAGGTCAAATGGGAACAGTTCTTATAAATATTCAATAAACAATACAGAAATTGAATCAGTCAATAAAATTAGAGGCTTGGGTATCATATTTGACAACAAATTAAGTTTTAACATTCATATAGAGTATATTCAAAAGAAAAGTCTTCCAACTCATAGCCCGTTCCAGTATAGAGTTTCAAATTGACACTTTTATTAGATTATTCAATACAATAGTGCGACCAATCATAGAGATCGGCTCTCCTATATGGTCACCACATTATATAAAATACATTCAAGAAATTGAATATGTACAAAATAAATTCTTGAAAATATTAAAATATAAACTAGGTATCCCAAAAGAAGTTGAAAATGATTTAATCAGAATTAACTTGAATATGAATACACTTGAAAATAGAAGAAAATTAGCTGATGTCTGCATGTTACACAAAATAATTAATGGAACTATTAATGACCCATCTTAACTCTAACTTATCAAATTTATGATACCAACAAAGCAACTTCGTATCAGTGCTCTATTTTATGAAGATTACAGTAAAACAAACTACTTATACAATAGTCCACTAAATGGAATGATATTTTAAATAGAATGACTCGACTAGAAAATGAATTATCAAATGACATTGACTTTTTTATCAACTCTAACATTGGTTTTAGAAGGAATGTGAAACAATTGCAGATGTTTTTACCTTAAGTAAACACTGACACAACTGTGTGTATGAACTTCTAAAATTTATTGTAAATAAACTCACATAATCAAATTGCTACTTATTACACCAAAAATATCATACCAAATATTGTATTATATTACTATATTCAGCTAAACTACTATATTCAATTACTATGCAACACTAAATTAGCTTATACAACATCAAATAGTATGTATGTTACGTTAAAAGAGTATTATATAATCTTAAATTATTACATACAATGTTAAGTTAGTATTTAATCAATGTTTATCATAATTTGCTTATATAGCATGTACTCTGTTTATTTAAACATATTTACTAATTAATACTTATACTTATAGATTATAAAAACATTATGGTAATTTCTATTGACAAGCAGGTTATGCCGTAAATAAAAGATATTCTTATATTATCTTTACTACTGGCTTTAAAATACAACCAAGTAATTTATTTTGCATGCAACAATTATTGTGGATTTACAAACTTTGCCAATTAATAAACCAAGTACTAGTTAAGATTTATTCTGTCTACATAAATGTTAATACGGATACCACACAATTTTCCTCTGATACGAAAATAAATTAACGAAACATTTAATGAATAATAATAATTAGGGTGTAATTAATAAGGAATTGGTTACTGATAATATAACAAAATATATGGTGCTTTTGATTTATTAGATTTGCATAAAGATTTATTTCCAACGATAAACTTTAGATTCAACTTGTAAATGTAAAAACTAGTAATTAATAATAATAATTAATGTCTTTATTATAACAATTAAACAGAAATATTACAATCAAAAATTTAGAAACAAACTAAACAGAAATACAATAAAAGTAAAAGAAAATATATAATTCAACAATTACATACAAAAGAAAAACATAGCATTCTGGTATCTTAATAAGATAAAGTAAAGAAAGAAAAAAAAAGAAAAGGAGGTTGAAACGAAATAAAAAGTATTTGGAAAAGAAGATAAGAAGGTGGGAAGGGTAGTAGAATATGGATGACCCATGGCATCATTACTAAATCGGTGATGAACAATAAAATCTGATCAATAAATGACTTCAGAGCATTGGTGGTTAAAAATGTACGTTTTGTACCTTTTTAAGCAACATCTAAATAAAAATTAATTGATTGTTAGCTTGTTATTAAATGAAAATTAGTTACATTGAATACAATTATCAAAATTATTTACAAAAGAACTTAAGGTATTTTAATTTCTTAATCAAAGATTTATAATAAAAATTATCGCCTACTTACATCTGAACATTTGCCATAATTCTCACAACACAAAAAAAATGACAAAAGAAAATACTCTTAATTTATTTAAAATACTAGAAATACTCTTGTCAAGACAAAAAAATCTGGTTCGCTTTCCCATAGAGTTCGTATATATATTATCAGGTCAGCTGAACGCGCCGCGCCATGTTTCGTGTCAAGTTCAGCCGAAGTTTGATGCATATCATTCTGCTTATTAGAAGCCTATTACTTAATTTATATTTTTACATGCATCTGACTCATTACTCATGTCTCTATTTTTCAGATAGAATGAATCTCTGTGTTTTATTCTGAAATTAATTTATTTAACTTTGTAAAATTAATGAATTCAGAATAATAGATTGCTACATTATTTTATGGAACTTATTGATTTTAATGATTTTCTATCATTTAGACATTATTCACTTTGGTCATTTAAAATATTGACAATCTACAGTAAAATCCAAAGAATTGAATACGTCTAATATCTTTTGCCGTTACAATATTCTAACTTTTTTTTTATTTTGCAGGCGAGATATAAAAATGACGTGTCTTTGGCCATACAATTCTTACAATGCAAGCCTACAAATTTTGTTGCACAAAAGTTTGATTCGGTAAGTTTGAAATATTGTAATTTCATAACATATGTGGAGAAAAATAGTTTTTTTGTAATGACGCATTTTTATAAAATATTAGTTATTTAGAATTGAAGAAGAATTTGTTTCCAAATAGGTTACAATTAATCTAAAATATGAAATCGTCAGTATATAATAAGTATGTAATTGTTTGTATTATGTACTCCATAATATAATTATTTATAATTAAAATTGTCGTAAGCACTATTAATTAAATTTTCGATGCATTTGGGCAATTTTTAAGCGACTGTTGATATTTGCTGTCATTGTGAATCACTATCTTATTCAGAAATTTTACGTAGGGGGGAGGGTGGTGGCGGTTTTGTCACAAATATAAAAATTGTGAGAGTAATTTTATTTTATTAGTGTCAAAGAAATAATAACTATTTGAGACAGGGGGGAGCGCCGGCCCCCAACCTGGGTACGCCACTGGTGTGAATGATTGGCATTTTATACTATTCATGGATTTCTTCTTGGTGTTGTTTGTATAATTTGAGTGATGGAATACTCAAATATCCCCACAAATGAAGCAATAGGTATTACAAAACAGCTTTTAGAACAAAATAATATAAGCAAAAACAAAATAAGCAATACAAACAACGCAGAAAATATCACACTAAAATATACAGATAAAGATTCTTATAAAATAGCAAAGTTATTTAAGCTACACAACATAAAAATTCGTGGACGTGATCACCCCATCTTTCATATACTGGAGGTCCGACGTTTTATTATATCTGGCATAAAACAAAAGTTGAATGTTTTAATTTTGACTGTTACCTGATAACTCGTAAATTCAATTTGCACAATAGTTGTTTAGGGTAAATTAAATAAAACTTACGTGACCTAAAAATCATATACACATTAATCCCCCGGTTCCCGTACTTCGCTGTCCGTGTTGCCGCGCTTTTTCCCAGTATTTGACTACGGCGCACACAGCTCCGCTCGCTCATGCTCTACGATCGCTCTTGACTCTTTCCTAGACTAATTTCTAAAATAGCAGTCTGCCGCACAAGGCCGTCGCCCTACCTACTATAGTCTTACCAGTTGTTTAATGTACGCATGAACTGATTTGATCAAATTTCAAGAATATGTGTTCTCTTGTCTCGTACTCCCGTGTTCCCGCGGGGGTTACCAAAATATAAGAAAATATACAGGATGTTATTAAAAAGTGTTTGAAAAAAATTTATTGCTCAAAATCGGTTCAGTATATTCAACTGTTCACCGAGACAAAATTAAGGTAATCTTTTCTTACATAAGTATCCCAAGTTTCATTTTTCCAACTTTCATAGGAACCCAGATATTTTTTGAAAAACGGGTCAAATTATTCCGGTGCAACGTGCGATTTTATTAAACTTGCTTAATCCCTTAAATATTAAAGAATCTTTCGATACAAGAAATTTAATCAAAATCCTTTGTTAAGTTTCAGAGAAAATGGATCGCAAAGTTTGCAAAACAATAAACGCCCTATA
>WYDF02043572.1:0-12368 GCA_009867245.2 Adranes taylori | reverse complement strand
AAACCTGATGTCCAATTACCGATGATTTTCATTTGATATTATATACTACTGGACAAGAACATTTTACTTAGTTAATAGATATAAGTATGAGGTATTCAGTGTGTATGAAGCGATACTTGATTTAAAAGTTCAGGGGGGGGGGACGATGATTAACCCTATTTCTAAAGAATTGTGTATTCACTCACACAATTTAAGGGATTACTTTAATATTTAACGGAGTCACTGAATTAAAAAACTCGCATGTCATAGCGTCCGACTAATTTGACCTTGAAATTAAAATTTACAACCCTAAATATCTCGGTTCCCCATGAAAGTTGTAAAAATGAAACTTAGGGAATGTATGTAAGACTAAGGGACCTCAATTTTGCCAGTATGAACGACTGAACATACTTAACCGATTTTGAGCAATAAGAGAAATTTTCAAACACTATTTAGTAATAGCCTGTATATTTTGGTAGCCCTTGTAACTCTATTTAAAATGATACCACTCATGATGGGTCTAACTATTATCGTTTCAAAGATATCACCGTTAATAACTTAAATTTCGCAACTTGTCGCCATGGCAACTGACATTCAACAGCCATATATACATGTAAGGCCTACATGATAGCTCATATATGCAAAGTTACAGGAAAAATTATTTTACGTTGTATGAGATATATAAACTGCTTTTGCAATTGAATAAATGTTGTTATCAGGGGCAGGTACACCTTATAGTTTTGGGAGGGATTCAAAATAATTATTTTATTGAGAAATTCTAAATTAGAAGACTGAAATTTTGCTCGCATATAGTATATTGTATTTTGGGTCGAATGAAACTAGTGCCATTTTTGCAAGTGGTATAGACAGCCACGTTGTCACATTTAAAATTTTATAAACTTTATGATATATTTCAGGAACTATAAAAAATAGGACACTTGAATAAACTTTATTATATGGGTTACCAAAAGCTCGTTCAATTTTATTTGAAAATTTGTTTCTAAAATTATAATTTAACATATATACAGGCTGTTTTTTTGTTTTGAAATTTTGCGATCCATTTACGTGAGACCGGCTATTGTACTACAATAAATATCTCGGTTGCTTTGAAAGTTGAAAAAATAAAATTTCGGGAAGAAGTGAACGACCCAAGGACCTCGATTTTACACAAGGCGGACAGGAAGAAAAAGTGACTCAAAAGCGATCGTGGGGAAAAATTAAATCAAAAACGGCAGCAGACCGCGCCAAAACGGACAAATTCATAAGACCAAGGCATTCTGGCATACTCTTTTAGAAATTAGCCGAAAAGAGAGTCAATATCAGAGACAATGCGAACCAGACAGCAGAGCTGCCCACGCCGTAGGCAAATACTGGGAAAATGTGAGTCAATAGCGGCCAGAAAAGCTGTCCGCGCCGTATGCAAATATGGGGAAAATGTGAGTCAAGAGCGGCCGTAGGCCGCGGCAAAGCGGACAGAAAAGCTGTCCGCGCCGTATGCAAATATGGGAACCGGGGGATTCATGTATTAGACTAATGTTGTTTAGTTTACCCTAAACATTATTGTGCTAATTGAATGTAATAGAAGACTTAAAACGTGACAGTCGAAACTAAAAGGTTTTGTTTTGTTTTATGATTAACTTTTATTTTATGCAAGATATAACAAAACGTAGGACTTCCAGTATATGAAAGATGGAGTGGCGATCACGGTTACGATTTTTTTGTTTTAAAATATGACCATATATCTCGCAAATCTGCAGGTGTTTATATATTTCCAATATCTCTTTATGGAGCGCGAAGATATCATAAAAGAAAGTCCGCCGGTATTAAATTAATATAATGTCTAGTGCTGATAGATTTCGTAGAATTAATTATCGTTTAATTATTTAATTCCAAACTTAAGATAATAAAAAAGGTCCCAATAAAAATTATTTATTTGTTTGCGGTAACTTGAGGTTTTTTTGTGATATGTAGGAAGTGGAGAAACCTTCAAAAGGCGAAGGATGCCCGTTGCATCCAATAGTGTGGGATTTTTACCCACTAAAACTCCACGCTCTGTTGGGATTGTATATTGTTGGGAGATTGTAGAGTTTGCTTGAAGGAGGCTTTAGGATTTATCATCCTCTTCAGCCTGGAACTGATGTAACTAGAGGTCTTTGATCGATAACAAATACATTAGAAAACCAACCCACATTTAAGTTTGAGTTGATACATTTGACCGTTTGTTGATTAGTTTCTTTTTCTGGGCATCTCTTAGAAGTGTTATTGGTTATTTTAAGGTTTCAGTTTGTTTTTTAAGGTGATAACTTTTTCGGCCAGATGAATTAATTCTAATAAAATACACAATAATTCTACATTTAGTATACATTTCACATATACGAACGAGGCAGAGGAAAGTTTTATGCTACTAAAAGTAGAAGATAATCCTGATAAATTATAAATAAAACACCTTTATTAACGGGACCATCCCCATTATCAAGTTGCAATACATAGATATACATAATAATATATAGATTATACAACGAAATAGTTACATTCGAAATAAATTCGCTTAAGGTTACATAAATTATCAATTCAAACAGATATCTTTTAAATTTGATTATTTCAGGATTCAATGAATTGGAGTCTGTATTGAAATAATTCAATACAGACCTTAAGATATATTTCAAATTATTTAAGAAAAGAGTGCTCTCAGATAGAATTGCCAATATGCATCCTTCCAGGATATTGAAAGATAATGATTCATGATACATATAATTGCTTGAAGAGTTTTTTTTGAAAGTATTTAATGTGTGACATCTAAATCTTATCTCTTCAAGCAATTTTCCATATTATGAATATAATTTAACCTTATTATTTAATAATTTAGTTATTGTATTATTACATCTGATCACAAGGATGTCGGTTTCAACTTTGTATACGTATATGGAGCCTTTAACTAACTAGCAGTCGAAATTGTAATACCATCTGTATATTGCGCAGATAATATCATCTGTGTGTTGTTTTATTTTTCCATCAAATAAAGATGTTAACTAACATCTAATTGTTTCTATGTGTTTTTTTGTTTCCTATTATAAAGTAAACATTTTTGTGTAGCGAAAGCACGTCGAGATTTCGAATTAAAAAAAGCCGCATACGATGTCGAAGTTCAAACGAAAAATGCCGAAGCAGAATTGGCTTACGAACTGCAGGCAGCAAAAACGAAACAACGCATAAAAGAAGAACAAATGCAAATTAAAGTTGTTGAAAGAACACAAGAGATTCAGGTAAATAATACTATTTTTTGCGCACCTTACAACAAAATCAAATCGGATTTTTTACTTAAACCATTTAGTTAATACAGAAAAGAGTCAATTCATCAAATTAATCTAGCAATTAACTTTAGGTTCAAGAACAAGAAATCGCTCGTCGCGAGCGTGAACTGGAAGCAACAGTTCGTCGACCAGCTGAGGCGGAAAAATATCGTCTCGAAAAGATAGCGCAAGCGAACAACAAACGCGTATTGCTGGAGGCGGATGCAGAAGCTGAAGCGATACGTTTGCGCGGCCAAGCTGAAGCATTTGCTATTCAAGCAAAGGCCCAAGCCGAAGCCGAACAAATGGCGAAGAAGGCTGAGGCGTGGAAAGAGTACAAAGAAGCGGCGATGATTGATATGCTTTTGGACGTTTTGCCAAAGGTAAACAAACAAATTGCTATTTCTAAATTGAAGGGACGTAAACGTCGACCTTCAAGCTGATAATATATCTATAATTTCATTAAATTTCTTATTCACTAAAAACATATAGATTTGGAAACAGTAATAAAATCTAATTACATAGATATAACTATTAGGAAAGCAGCTAGACTAGATGAAGGTTCAAATTCAGCTTAAATGTTGTTACAAAGAATTATTATAAAATTGAGGATTTGGAATACCACATTTTCGATCATATGTGTCAGATATTTAAGTCTGTAATCCAAAACCAAAGCGATTTCTACTGTAGTCCAGTAGATTTTCAAATCTACTAAAACTAGATTTGAAATTACACAAGTTCGTTCAAGAGGAAATTTTCAAACCAACTAGAAAAAAGTAAAATGATATTTTCTTTATGAACTGCCGGAAATGGATGTTGTTAATCAAATGTCTTCGACATGTTAGATCAAAGAATTAGAAGTTACTAAGTTTGTAAAGTTATAAGTTACATTACAAATTATATACGTTAGACGTTACTTTACAAACTTTAAATGACGAGAATAAGAAGAAAGAGGTACCAACGAATCATACATCAGGAAGTGACCGTGGGAGTAACCCAGAGGATAATACTAGTTCCGTGCTGTACTTACTAAAAATAAATAATTAAAATCAATTTAATCAAATTAACTTTGATCAATTTCGTCATCAAGGGGCAAAAAAGAATTTAATAATAAATAAAAACAAAAGCAAGTACAGTGGAACCTCAGTTCACGACTGCCTCTGGTCACGACCAACTCTGTTTACGGTCAGCTTATGCGACCAAATTATGACTCGGTTGGCGTATAATATTTCGGTGTACAACCAATATTCATTGGACTCTTCTCGGACTTGGAAGTAGGGCTTGTCGATGAGAGTTCGTCTTTACATCACTAGACTACTTCAACCCTTACCACAACAACACATCTAATTTACTTAAACGCTACACATGTATGATTTACTTATTTATAAATCATATTCATGTAAAGTATTTAATAGAAATTTATTTTTCTAAAGTAATGTTAAATGTTAGTAATACGTAATTTAAACATAAATATACTCAAAAACAACAAACTTTTTAGTCTGGAACGGATTAATTGTATTTACTTAACGAGAATTAATTTAACGTGAATAATTGTTTTGGTTTACGACCAGGAACAGATTAAGTTCGTGCACCGAGGTACCACTATATGTGATATCGAATAATAAAAATATACAAAAACAGCCCATGACAATAAAAATTGAAGACACAAAATTAAAAGATGTAGAGGAGTGCCAATATCTAGACATATGAATAGACAAAAGATTGAGTTGGAGCTAGCAGACCGAAGAAATTAAACAGAAAATTCTACCTTCACAGGAACCTTCAGAAAAGCAATAAAACCATTTTTTTTATTCTAAATATTTTGTTTGCGTCTATCCCGAAATTATAGCAGCAACCCTCTTATATAGACTAAAAGAACACAAAAAGTGGCATTATACTACACAAACATAAAGAAAACCAGTACGAACAAGAAGAGCTACATGGTATTCAATAAATAATGCTAAAGAAACACACTAGCATATAGTCCAATAAGACAAAACATAATAAAATTAAATCAAATACCAGAGATAAAAAAGAATAGCTATTCATATTTCTTATTAAAAAATAAAACACGTTTGGTTAAAGAAGCAATAGGAATTTAGTGCCATAAAATGATCACATTTTAAAACAAACAGAAACAGTTCAGGAGAAACAAAATAATAAAATGCAAGACAGTAAATGAAAATAATGAGCAAATAACAATATAAAAAGGACCATCCGTCATAACAGTATTAATCCTTTGCTACACTAATTCTAAAAATGCATTTCAGAGTAAAATTCGAATTATGTTGAAAATTCCTGATTTAAAATTGAAATACTTTAATTTTGAAGGATATATTATATATATTTTGATTAAGTCTATTGTATAATATCTCGAAAAATGATGTAAATGTATATGAATTTTAAGGGCATATGGAATAAATCTTTATTATATATTGCAGTAAAGAAAAGGAAAATAAATCGTTTGTAAACATATATTTTACAATAAAATTAACTTGTTCTAAGAGGTATACATTAGTCATTAGTCAATTATACTAGAACATTCATATACTGTAACGTATATATATATATATATATGTATATATATATATATATATAAAACTATTCCAAATTATAGGTACATTAATAATTAAGCATCTAATCATACATTTCTTTATTGATTTTATAACTATTAGAACCCAATATTTTAAATACACCTAAAAGCATGTAATTAACTTAAAGTGATGTGTATATGTAACCAAATAAGTTATTGTTAACTACAGGTGGCAGCTGAAGTAGCAGCACCCTTGTCCCAAGCGAAAAAGGTAACTATGGTGTCGACTGGCACCGGTGACGTAGGCGCGTCGAAGCTCACCGGCGAAGTATTGAATATAGTATCCAAAATGCCGGAACTAGTGAAGACCATGACAGGCGTTGACCTTGCAAAGGTAAAAGAAAATTAAATCAAATTATTGCTTTTTGCTTATCTATTAAACAGCTAATTTAAATATCAATACATAATTCGTTCTATTGAAATGAAATATCAAAATTATCAGCAGGGTAACCACTTAAATAACAAACTTCGATATTTCAACGCTATTTTTAGAAAAATAATACAAGAGACGCTCGTGTTGGTAAGAGAATTAACAGGTGTACCAAAATATATAAAACTACGATCGTATCGACACTCTGTGTATTGACTTAAGCCATATTTAAAATCGTCTAAATCATCCAACGAAACTCCTCACGCAGCCCTTCCTTTTTTACTGTACTATTCAACACATTGTAAAAACATTACTTCAAAATCAGTTCATGTTTTTTAATATAGGGTGATGTCAAATTTAACGAATTTGTGCTATAGTAAACCTCAAACGAAATAATTCTACTACATTTTAAAAACTAAACGACACCAAACGCATCAACATGTTATAAAAAACTGGAAGAATAGAAACCTACCCTTACCTCTTTTTATCGTAAGGCTTCCTATATTTCTACTCTTTAAAATTCCCCAATTTTTTTCATAATATTAACCCTTCTACGAGGGTTAGCTTATAGTTTTTACAAAAATAATGACAGAAAAAATTAAGTACATTTCATCGCTGTTCAAAATATTCTCGTTTTTTTAATTTTATACACTTTTGCGCTAGAAACAATTCTTCACGTTTCCATGCGTTCAAACACGTACTTCTCTTGTGAGTTCTCAAAATCATAGTTTTTAAAGGTTTCAACAGTTTCTTAAGGTAATGAAAATCACTGTCCTCGCATTATTTGTTTTATATTCTGAAAGACAAAGAAGTCGTTAAGCAATAATTCAGGTGAAGACAGGCAATTCGATCTAGTTCTCCTTCAAATAACCAATTGTAAGGCGTGCTATGTGAGAGAGCTGGCATTGTCGATGGCTTCTGGGAAACAAATTGTTCTATACCATTCAGTAGTATCTGTTTTTTGATCATGTAATGATTGGGCCATGTCCAATACAAACGAAGAAACAATGACTATTTACTTGACTATTTACAATGACTGAAGTGTTTCGTACACGAACAACTTTCATTGGATTCGTTTCATCTTAGAACACCCAAACAATTAAGTGTTGTTTAGTTTCCAGCTCTACAAATATTTCTCAAGGCATTTCTCATAACTATTACAAAATTGTGCTAACTAGTTGTTAATTATTTTCTGATGTTTCATTACCGAATGTTGAAGAAGCGATTCTCATTGAGTTAGATTTTTACGATTTAAATCGTAAAAATCATCCATCTTTCATGTGAAATTTCCGTATTTTTTCACTTTTTTCAACGCTCACTCTAAATGAACTACTGGGTCGATTTCAGAGCGGTGACTGTTGTAACAATAAAAAAATCAGTTTTAGGGGCCGCTTAGTAGTCGTTTGCGAAAACTTTATAAGACAACCCTCTATATATTTTGATAATAAATATTTGACATAAGGAAAACGATTTTCGTAAGCTAGCTTTGATTCCAGTCGGTGAATTTAGTTGCTTGTAATTGTCAATTCGCTGCTTTTTAATATTGCGAGCCCTAGCAACTCTATATTGTGATAAAATGAAATAGAGTACATATAATTCAGGCATCTGACAGTTTATTCTTTTTTTTTTAATTATTTTTATTTAGAAAAAAGTTTTCTTCAATTAACAACAATTGAAGCCAAACAGCAACATACAAAACAAATTACTTATTTTATCATCTATAAGTAATAAGAAAAAATTTCATTTTGTGTGGCAAGTAAATGTTAATCGCTGTGTTTATTGAACAAAATGGCGCGTGATATTTCTAAAAATAAAAATTCGTAGTTTGTACTTAAAATAATGGCCGCAATAAAACAATACGTGAACTGTCGGATGAACTTAATGTCTAAAATGACAGTATAGAATGAATCGTTTATTTTAAAAAGGGAACATCATAAAATATAATTTTTCAGGGGTAATAAAGTGATTCAAAAAAAAAACTAGGAAACTGCAAGGGGTTGTTGTTTCTCTTTTAAAGTAATATTAAAATATACAAGTAATAATTTTCTCTAGTATATTTTAATATAAAAGTTTCAAATTAAAACTTTTCTCATCTTGAGTAAAAATCAGAGATGTTCCCTTTACGAAATAATCGATTCTTAGCATTCTGGAAAAACTGGAAATATCCTAAATACAAAAGGGTAAATGTCCAGCTCGTTCAAACTCAGTGTCTTATAGGAGTAAGAGAATATTAATAAACATATGCAAAAAAAGGCCGAAGAAATACTTTACGGAAAATTAGGGCTGAATGGAATCACGAAACTAGATTAAATCTGTCGAGGGAATACTGTCACCATTGAATTGGTAAATGCGAACTAAGGTTTAATTACAAGTAATAATTTTAAAATGTATTTAAAAAATTGTTTTCTTATAAGCAAAGGAAAGGCCATTGTTAACGGAAAAACAAAAGAAAGCTAGGCTCAGAAGAACAAAATGTAAACTATCTTGGTCAGTAGAAAATTGCTCCAAAGTATTTTTAGTGACGAATCGAAATTCGACGTATGTGTATGTGATTGTCGCAAATGAGGCTTTCCATTTGCACTAAACATGAGGCTTTCCATAAGGATTGTCTAAAACATACGGTAAAATTTCCTAAAGGAGTAATGATTTGGAGTTGTATGACAGCTTCAGGATTAGGATGCTTTGAATTCATTGATAGTACCATGAATGTTGCGAAGTATCAAAAAATACTGCAAAACGATGTGCTATCAAGTATCGTGAAGTTAAATGTTGGAATACGAGAATTATATCATCTGAATGGTTAGAAGGTTCTTGGAAATCAGACCGCACTGTAAAAGGTATGATGAAGGTAGAAAACAGCTCACAACAGTTCTAGAGATGACAGTTGCTTTTAAAAAAGAAACAGCATACAGGGTATAACGTTTACGATGTGCCAATAAACATGCAGGTTGGACAGTTAAGGATTTGAAGCGGCTTTGCTTTTAGACAGAAGTTTACATAGTTCATCGGAGGACTGGAGAAATATATCATGACTACACGATTTCTCAAAGGAATCCTTTGATGGTGGGCCAAAGATTTCTTTGGCGAAGAATTTTACTTTGTGGCCAGCACATAGTTGATTCTTATTCATCAAATATCAATACTAAATAAATACTACCTGAAGAACATTATTCAGGACCATGTAAGTTATTTCGACATTTTTAAAGAATTTAATTTCCTGTACGAGAAATACGAGGCCGCACCTCGTCAGATGAGATCTAGATTACTTACAAGAAATCAATATTCAAGCCATGATACAATCAGCGCAAACTTTCGAGTTAAACTAATTGGGCACTTTTTTCTCTAAACAAAAACTTGTGAACTATGTTTTAGATCTTGTTAAAGTTACTAGGTCAAACACATTAGTATATATTTATCGGTATTCAGATTTGTGTTTCTAAAAAGTAATTAATATAGTTGGACATATAATTTTTTGTGCAATTTAACATATTTTTCTTTTTACAGTCTGTGCATGCTGCCTAGCAAAACAATGTTCCTGATAACGGACCGCTATAAAGGAAAGGATATGCAAAATATGGTAATCATACAATTTGTTGATGTTGCTTTTATTCTAATAAATATGTGTAAATATGGTATATTCCGTATTGTTACTTGAGAAATATATCTAATTAATTATACATAAGCTAATCCAAAAATGAAAATTATGTACTCGTATTTTTGTATTAATAATTACATACTCGTATAAAATATTGTTTTTGTATAGTTAGGTTAAGAGAGGAAATAAGGAGTCACTCAAATTTACTGATGATTATATCAATGCATGTATTACTAATACAGTTTAATGTTAACAGACAATTTTAATATATCGAAATATGGATAGCCTTTAGATACTATATTTTATTTCCTTCTTCATCACTGATATTGACAATATTTTGTGAACTTATTTAAGATCGTAAGTATACCCTTCCAGAGTTAATGTATATTTGCATCTGTGGAAACTAATCTCAAGACATTTTTCCATGCTTCCGGCGATTCTTTGTTTCATTTTTAAATACAAAACGTATACTCCATAACTGCAAAGAAAATCAATTACGTGACATGTCTGGACTGTACGGCAGATGACTCATTATTCGAAAGTTTTAGGTATTCTAATACTCAGCTGTGTGCGCCCGAGAATTTCTTGATACCAAATAATCGTGGACACTTTTCGCCAACCTTTTGGATAACTTGAAGCAGCAAACAAAACGTGGTGTATCATTGAGTATTAATAGTTCGACAATCATCCAGTGCAAGTATGTTCAGTAATTCCAATGCAATGTGATGCCCATCTTTTTGTTTCGGTTCCTTTCACGAACAACTGTGGTGCATAATCGAAAATGAAGTAGTAGCTCGTTTCCGCACGTCGTGATTTAATATGCGAGCGGTGATGTCAATAACAACATGGCAAGCTTCCCTACCTTCTACTTTTCTCATTGCTTTGGCTGCTGACTGGTTAGTCAGGCGCCTTTTATTTGATCAATAACTCGAGTGGATAAACGTTTTCGTGTTCATTAGCTCTTTTTCGAGCCCATCACCAAATTTTTTGGTAGCCACATGTAGTGCCATCTTTACAATTTATGTGGCCCTGGGCACTTTTATATTTGAGTCCCTAAACAAATTAAACGTTAAAGCCATAAAATGTTTGTGGTCACTAAAGTGTGAGGCCTCTGGCCAGCGCCCACTGTGCCAATGCGTAAAGACGACACTGACCACATGATCAATAAATTGTATACCCGAGAGAACTCGTTGACATGTTTTAATGCTAAGCTCTCTTAATATGGAAGCGTTAGTTCGCTGAGCTGTGTAAAGAATTCGTAACAGTCTTCTATAGCATAGTATCTCGAATGCATAAAAGCAGACAAACTCTTCTCTTAGAAGGAATAGGGATTCTTTCCCTGTATTTCATCCCCTTAATGCCATTCCCTCTTTCTTCTCTCATCAATTTTTTCCACATCAGTATACCTTTTATTGTTCCTCCCAAACACACTCTTACGTTACCCGCCAAACACCTTTGTCCATCCCTCCAATTCATTCCCGTGCATGCATTCACCCAGTGCTTCCACCTTTCCTCGCCTCTTCCACATATCCTTTCACTCTTATCCATCCAATACATGTTTCCCCTTTCCTCGCTCCCACATCAAAATCACACACACAATCATTCTTTTACATCTGCTAAAATATTGCTGAAATATTTCCTATTATATCTTTCATTCCTCCATGTTTTCCATCTTTCATGCACCTCGATATCACTAATCCTTATTTCAGCTTCATTTACAGCTTCGTCCACATCACGCATTTGCAGGAACCATCTTTCCAAAGAGCATCCTACCTATTCTTTCATATACTTTGTCACTTTTTTGTCCGTTCATTCAAACATTTACCCTTTCTTACATCCTCCAAATTTTTCAAATAAACTATTTTCACGAATCTTACATATCATTTTCACGAATCTTATCGTAACCTACCTCTCATACTTTACTAACTTCTTTATTCCAACATTTAAACTTGCCACATTCTTGCAAAACTATCTCAGTCGGTGTTGACTTTTCCACTCCAACTATTCTTCTCAATACTCCATACATCAACCTTTCCATCTCTGATGTTTCTGTTACACCTCGTACTTCCGCTTCATATAACAATAAACGTTGCATACAAACTTCTCATTATTGTGATTCTCATTCTCATAGAAATTTCCTTACCCACGCCATCTTAACCTTTTCAATTAACCAACACATTTCCGAGTAATTTAAATTTATCTTTTTTTTTGCTGTTCCTCCCATCTCCCTTCTTACACACCATTACTTTCGTTATTTTCACATTCATCTGTAAATCTCTTTTCTCCATATACTTATTTATCCTTTGAATCATTTCTTTCGTTCCTTTTCTCGTTCTCGTCATTCACACAAAACCATCCGCATGTCCCAATGACCACATCTCTTTCCCAAGCATTACCTCTCCACATTGTCCGTTTTTAACATATTTTCCAAATACTTATATATAAACGTCTAGCTTTGTCCGTTTGTCTGGAACGCTTTTGATACTTATATATAAACGTCTAGCTTTGTGAGGAGGAGTAGTATTCTGATTTGCCTGAACA
>WYDF02043561.1:0-12368 GCA_009867245.2 Adranes taylori | reverse complement strand
CCCGCGTATTGGGCATTTTGTTTTGCCGACGTTTCGCCAAAGTCTCATCTGGCATTATCGAGGCTTTTGTAAAGACTATCGAGGTAACATATATATATATATATATATATATATAATATGTTACCGGAATATCATCATAGCCTTCAAGTTAATCGATAAATGATTAAAACATTCTAAATCAACTAAATAAATAAATAATGCAATAATTAAGCAAATCAGAATTCATTTATTATAATATAATTGCAACGAGGAAAAAATTGCGGGGCAACCAGGCAGGGAACTATAGGTTCATAGGTTCATGCTATAGGTATTCATGCAGCCAGGGAACTATAGGTATAGAATCGACGACTTCGGCCTCAAACCAAACAACATTACTTTTAGTAGTGCACGAAGAAGGGGAGGAGTAGGAGTCAGATCTGTTGGCAAAGAAACACAACGTTCGCGACCCATTAGAGTTCAGTGGAGGAGATGGAGTCACAGCCAGCTGTCACAGAACCACACAATAATATTTCGTATTTTCATGTGTTAGAGAGAGGCAGTAGAGAAACAAGATGGGAAATAAATACCGCGCGCATTTTTTATGACCTGGAGGAGTTCAGTGGAGGAGATGGAGTCACAGCCAGCTGTCACAGAACCACACAATAATATTTCGTATTTTCATGTGTTAGAGAGAGGCAGTAGAGAAACAAGATGGGAAATAAATATCGCGCGCATTTTTTATGACCTTTTTGCTAATTCGTTCAAGTGGTATGTAAACACATGTCAGAAGGGATAAGACGATTTATAGCTTCACGGCTTAAGCAACTGTTTGTCGCATTTCTTGAGCGGTTGCATCGAGTGCAGAATACGAACTAAAAATGCTACTTATTACGAGAGAGCAATATGTTCCGTTCTGGCATCTTGGCATCTGGCCATTTCATTTTTCGAATAAATAGCTCTTAATAGGGTTGTTAAACCAGCGTTCATTAATCCGTCTAGCGAAAGGTTCTTACGAACTCCCTTTTTATGGGTTTACTGAACTTCGCGTAACCTCGTCTGCAGGAGAGTTTAATGACATCATATTTTCGACAATCAGCTTTAATGCCTGTAATGAACTTTGTGAACGCGGAATGCAGTCTGTTGCCCGTTGACATATTAAATCAATCTGATTCTATACTTCCCTATCATAGAAGTATAGAATCATAGATTCTTGGCAGATATGTTACGAGATTCTTTAAAATTCGCAATGGGTAAACAAATGTTTCTGATTCGAGGAAAATTATCCCCTCCTAACGAAATTTCAGCTAAGGTCTGCCAAGTCAGCACCGTCCGCATCCTGAACTACCTGAACTAAGTTGGGCGCCAAAATTGTCGTTTTCAAATAAAAAGCTAGATTCTAGCCACTTTCAACAAGACGTAGTCTGAGTCTTGTTCTGGTAATTGGCTCGTTATCAGCATAATACAAAGAATAAACGACTGAATAATCGTATGAGGGTGAGCATTTTGCACTCATAAATACAACTAAATGGAAACGAAAATGGAATCGAAGGAAACGAAGGCGTCGGAACTATTTTGCATTATAATTAGAACCAAACAAATCTGTCAGTCCAAAATAACGAGCGTAGATATTGACGTATTATAAATGTTAAAATCAAATAAAATCCAGGTTAAGCAATCTGAACGCAAATAAATATAGTGTAGATATAACAGTTTCCTTATTTCATTGTTATTATTATTTTATTTGTTTTATTCTTCAAAATGGCTTTTAAAAAAATCGGCGAAACCGGAGAAACTTTGCACAGCTAGGCACGTAAAATTAGAGTTAGTATGCTGAATTTATGAAACAAGAAATTGAATTTGGTTTAAAATTTCCACTAAGCGAGATTATTAGTTCAAAAATGAATAAGTTCTTAAAAGTTTATTGAAATTAAAATATTAAAATTATAAATTATATATATTAAAAACATAAATATATAGATGGCTAAAAAAATTCCTTGTCTATAGAAATATTTGTTAAATTTTGAATTAAAAGGTAGTAGCAGTAAAACTTTTCCTAACATTTTTTCCTAAATGAAAATTGCACATTAATGGAAGCTATTTTATATGATTTAGAGCTATACTATGTAGATGGTTACTTTAAAGCAGCGCTCTAACACAAAAGATTAATCTCAAACAACTGTTTGTCTCTAAAATTCACATTTTGGTCATTAAAACAATGAGTGCTACCACAACCCCACCGTTTATGATATATATGTATATGCGGCACACTTATACACCACACATAGAAAGACACAGAGGATAAAAAAAACCCTAAAGCATTTAAGTCTATATCCATTTGATCCTCTAACTGCTGCGTTTTAGAAAACGACCCTATAGCTAAAATTCTCTCGTAGCTTTGCCCCATTCATGTAACTGTCCAAAACACTTTTTCGGGAACTGGAGAATTGGGTCATTAGGCTCGAAGCACGCCAGATATTTCGCCTTCTGCCTGTATCTCTTTCGCTTCATTGTGCATCGCACAATGGTACGGATGATTTTAAGTGGCGGTCTAATGACCACTTAAACGAACCTAGCGAAGATTTGATAAAAACTGATGAGTGTTCTATTAAACTTTATTATATTTCTTTATCTTAAGAATCAAACAAATTATTTTTGTCGTATTTTTAAATATATATAAAACAAAATACATACAATTTCGTTTTTTTTTTTTCGTTGATTTCAAGTCGCAATTTGTATTAATTATTTAGAAATATTTGCAAATAGTATCAGCTGAAAATTCAGATAACAGTAGATGGATCTGAAAGATAATTTTTATTACCTATAATACATATGTAACTTTCTAATAATAACCCTACAAACACTATCAATTGGACCATTATCAATGTATGATGCAAGGTCAATGGATCAAAGCAAGATCAATATTTGACAAAGCAATAATTTTACGACCGATTTTCCAAGCATACTGACATGGGGGTTTTACTCAGATGAACAAAGAGGACAGAAGACACCTCAGCCTATTTAAAAATTGTCAAGGGTTAAATTAAAGAAAACATTTTAATTTAAAAAATATAAGTAATATAAAAAATAATGATTAGACATATTTGACCAACATATGTTAATAAATAATTTAAATTAGGTAAAGTTACTTAAAACAATTTAATTCTTTCACCCAGCTCTTGCATTATTATGTGTGCATCACACTGCTGTGTTGAACACTTGCTTTTGGATCTTCAGAACTACTACATATTTCTTCTGTGTAGGAAACCTTTTACTGCAATTAGAACTTACTAGAATATTGTCACGTATTTTTTAGGACGGAGGATTTTTCTCTCCGACGTGACATGGAGATCTTTATGGGTGAGAGGGAGATCTTTATATATGACGTAGCAATCCCCTGCTCACAATTTTAGGTACCTGAACTCCATAGTTATTTTATAAGATAGCCTTTAGTTTAGCTACTTCTAGCAACGTTATTAATTGAATGAGTGATGCGGAAAGTTTGAATTTATATCCCCAACAGACCCTCACACAATTTAAAATAAAACACTTGCCAGGACCGTTGCTAAAGAGGACGTACCTTCAGATTTGATAATGCCCTCTTGTGGCGGGATAATTCCTGGTAACGTCAATCCTTAGCAATAGTCGTTAGCTTTAGTAATTCAGGAAATAAAACAGTTATTAAACATAATTAAATTGTACTGGTCGTTAAAAATGTTTACATGGATGCTCATTCATTCCCATAGGCAAAATAACATAATCAACGTTTTGCAATTAATAAAATAAATCAGCACTTGAATAAAAGTAACTGATTTTTTCAATTAGATCAAAGAACTGTTAAACTAGGTACTTACAGATTTTGCCGTTGTACACAAACTATTTATTTATTATTTTAGAGTAACGGACCATTATCTTAATTATTTATTTATACTTATTTTAGCTTTACCTTGATCAACAAACCTATTAGTAATTAAACCCGATTTACTATATTCATCAAAACTATACTCAAGTTAACTAATCTGAATTATTACCAAAAATATTAACGCTAAGTACCGAGCTACATTAGCCGAATGCATAATAAAATTCTTAATAAATTTATCATTATCATGACCTTATTTTTTATTTAATTATTATTCTAATACTATTTTATTCCGGATTATTATTTCGCTACTTAGGCCAGCATTACGACGTTCAGCAGTCGCCCAAATTTTACTATCCCGCTGGTAGAACTGGGTATCGTTTTTATACATACTGGTCCCCTTCCTCTTATCGATATGCATATTTTTTATCATTACTAATTTGTATATAATTATCACATTCTAGAATCTTCGCTATTCCCTCCTTCTGATAAAATCCATTTGGTCAATGTATTCCACTATACTGCTGTCAGGTAAATTACCTTTGATCGTAATTGAGGTCAATAATTAGCAATTAGTTACCTGCTTTGCAGTAAGCGCAAGAATACTGCTTTGCAGTATTCTTGAACTTTATTTTATAGTATAGTTAAATGCTTGCCTAAAAATTATTGCGTATGCCTCACGGTCTAGCTGCGAGTATTTTTGTTGAGTGGCATTTAACGTCTGTAATGCAAACTGGATCGCACTTTCTGGTCCGTCTGGATATATATGGGAAAGAACCGCGTCGGCACCATATGGAGACGCGTCTGTAGATAATAGAACCGACAAGGTAGGCTCATATGAATTTCTACTTTAGTTGTATCAAAGGCAGCTTGGCAAGACTTATTACATTTAAATCTGACATTATCACGTAACATAGGGTTTTATAGTGTAGTACTTAGCTTTTCGAAGTAACGGCCGTAGTAGTTGATCAACCCAATTAAAGATCGCAGTTCCGTTTTGTTCTCTGGTGTCTTTGCATATTGGATCGCTTCGATTTTGGACTTCATTTTGTGAATACCATATTTGTCCATGACAAAACAACAATACTCAATGTCGCTCGATAAAAACTTGCATTTGTTCAAGTTCACATGAATATTGAATTTCAGTAATCGATCCAACACTTTATTTAACCTCTCTAAATGTTCATGGTCGTTTCTACCATGTATCTTGATATCATCAATGAAAAATATCGATGGTAACTCCATCGACATCTTTCAAGACATTTTCAATCTCGCGCTGCCAGATCACAGGGACAGAGGAAATACCGTACATCAACCTGAAACATTCTTACAATCCACGGTGAGTATTTAATGTAGTATATCTTCTGCTTTGACGAGTTAACTCGAGGTGGAGAAAAGCTTGACTCAAGTCTAACTTTGTGAATTTTTCGCCTCCAGCCATTGACCACAAGAGTTGCTCAATTGTGGGTAGGGGATGCTCATCTATGTGTAGGTTTGGGTTAAGCGTTATTTTAAAATCGCCGCACAATCGTCTTAAAATCGTCTGATGTTTCCGTTACTTTTCAGGACGGGTACTATGTGTGTGGCCCATTCCGAATATTCAACTTTGGTAATTATGCCTTGCTTAACTAAATTATCCAACTCTGCATCAACCTTTGGTATGAGAAAAAATGGAACTGTTCGAATCCTAATGTTAGCCGGAGTGACAACCGCTTTTAACTTCAGGCTGACACGTAGGCCTTTAATTGATTCTACAGAATTGTCGAAAGCAGCTTGATCTTTTTATATTATGGAGTCAAGGGTAGGAGCGGGTAATGTCCGTGTATGTATTTGCCTTGTTGTTTTGTATTGTAATTCCTAATTCCCTGATCCCTTCCCGTCCTAATAAAGGTTTCCTGTCGGTATTTACCAGGTATATGTAGAAATTTTTGCTAACATTACAAAAATTAACATTTACTGGCACTTTGTCATAGACATGCAAGTTAGTCTTATAATAAGAACTTAATACAATATCGCATTTTTTAATCTTTTTCATCTTCAACAATTTACTAGAGTCATTTTTCGACATAATTGCACCAGCAGCGCTACTATCAATTGCAAAATTAATAATTTTATTATTAATATTAACATCAATAAGAAATTTCTTACGTAAATCCTCAATTTGTAAGAGTACTTCAGTTTCGGCCTCGACTTCACCTTAATTCGCTGATCTGGAACTTTTGTACTTCGGACATACCTTCTGCATGCGTCCTTTGATATTGCAAAATCTGTACACGATATCCGTCATTGGACAATTAATTGCGACGTGATTCAAATTTCCGCATCTGACTTTGCAGAATTTCCTCTTGGCAGAAATACAGCTTCTTGTAGTATCTATAGTATTTCTATTATAATTGAGCATTTGGCTTCCACTCCTATTTCCTTGCAATTTTATTTTTTTTTGTTTTTCAAGGTGTGCACAACGTTTATCCAAAATTTTTGCAATTGATCTGTGCCTTTCGCAGCGAGCTCCAAACTCAAAGCCACACCGAGTGCTTTGTGGAATGTCAGATCTGCAGTTTCAAGTAAACGTGTTTGAATCCGTTCGCTTTTGATGCCAAACACCAGCTAGTTGCGTAACGCCGTTTTTAAGTAAGGACCAAATTTGCAATTAACAGCAAGCTTTTGTGGGGCTGCTACGAATTCTTGAACTGATTCACCATCCCTGTGTGCACGGCAGCGAAATCTGTAGTTCTCGGCGATTTCCAGTGGTTCAGGACCAACGTGTTTTCGTATGTGCCCAACGGTATCGTCATATGGTAAGGAACAAATTACGATATCAGGATCACCGTTTCAGGATCATCGGGTGCAATCTTGTCGCATAATATATCATATGTCTCGCAACCCATGTAATGTAACAAATATGATACATGAAATTCTGCTCGCACATTACAAATTTTAATAGTGCCTTCTGGGCGTCTGACCCACCTTGTAAAGTCACGTTTTGGATCAAATTGCTCTATTGTGAAGACGGTTTGTATTGTAATTTTTCCAAAAAAAAAAACCGTTTTAGCATAAAGCAAAATGATGCAATCATGCAACAAATGATATAACAAAATGATGCTCTATGTAATGTCCAATCTTGTAAACAGTGATTTCATGCAAGTTTCACAATCTTGGTTTCACTTTTTCAATCAGCCTCGTCGCCAAATGTTGTGTACGTGGGTATTGGAACCAGATTACATAAGAATAGTTAATTGTCAAAACGTTTATATTGTTCCTTTTAAAGTAAAAATTTTTATATATTTTTTTTTCTTAACCTTAGTCTTACTTCAGTGTATACAGCAGTTATTGCCTGTTGTTGATACAATGGAGACGACATACTTAATATACCGCAGTTCATGCAACGGATAAATTCTTAAAATACCACATTGGGGTCATAATCGGATCTTATTAATGGAGAGTTTGTGTTGTAAAAGTCTGTGGAAGCTTCCTTACCATTCTTACGAGTTTTGTGTTACCTCTACGGTTTTAATGTGTTCTTAAATTTGAAGATTTATGGTTTCTATAAAGTATTAATTTAGGTCTGTATAAACTATCGAAAAAGAGATATTCTAATTTGGAGGAAAAACCAAATTTTGTAGAAAATAATTCATTGACACGATGTATTATATGTTCCAATAGGAACAAATTCTTTTCAAATGGCATCGCAGTACATCGCGTTCCGAACATGTACCGGGATAGAAAAACGTTCTTTATGGAACGACACATGACTACATTTAAATGTGTTAAATAAACAATGAAATGAAATGATTTTAAACCAAATGAAACTGGAGAATATAGTATTTTATTTAACAACGCTTATGAAAATAATTGTCGTCTGGTTGTATAGTGGTGAAGAGGCTTACGTGATGCCATCAAGCGGTAATCGGTTTTGTTGCAAATTCTGTATGAAAGTGTAATCATATATTTCTAATTCGAAAATCAAGTAGTTTGTAAATGAATAATGTTATATTATCAATGGAATCAAATAACTTTCAAAAGTAATTCCACATACAGAGTTATGGTGATTTTCAGCTTCAGCACGAAAATATGGAGATTCTAATGATTCACTAGCATTACATTCCGCAGTGATAAGGTAAATATTACACCCAGGATTACAATCAGAGTTCAAAAAATGATTATTTAAAGTATAGAGGCTTTGTAGAAGCTTTGTAATGGCTTTGCAAAAGCTATGACATTTGCTCAACAATAATTAGTTACTTAATTAAGGGAAGAGCAGATTTTCGCAAGATTCAAGATATTACGACTGACCTTGAGTAATAAGAAATTATTTGCAGCTTCAAAATAATTTGATTAATAACATTAATTATGCTCGAATTTCAGCCGGTTCGATAACACTTTACTCAAATGTTTATTTAACATATTTACATGAGTAGCTGACGTACAACTCATCGCTCGACAAGCAACTGACTAATTTTCTCTAACATTACGTAATGCCATGCAACTGTCAGAAAAGTAACACTTAAATTGTTACACGTTAGAGACTTAGCCGTAACCACCTTCACCACTACTTGAGCAGCTGAAACTGTTTCGCTCGTTAGTCACACAATATCTATTACGGATATAAAAATAAGCCGGAATGGAATGAAACGCAGATTGACCCCCCTTCCCCCTCAAACAATTAGACTCCCACTGAGTATACGACGGTGTTCAGTAGATATGCTTTCATATCAAATGTTTCAAGTCGTTATTTTTATTTAAGCCATATGTATTTGAATTTAACTAACAAGAAGTAACACAGTTTAATTTGTTTTTTCTTCTTTTATTCATATGTGCCAACTTACTTAAGTAAGTATTTGATGTATTTTTTATCTACTGGAATTACCAACATAATATAATTGTTTTGAAAGTTTGAAGCTGTTAGCCAGGCAAATTGTTAGGAAATAGCATACTCTACCGATGTCAAACGCATTCCAATAAAACGTAATTGTATGTCATTTAAACCCGACTGATATCAGCAATGTATATATTGAAACCATGCACGTAATGCGTACTGTTGTTCAGTAAAAATGAAAAGCCGGATTTAGTAATTAATTCAGAATTATTCTCTTAGTTACAGGAGAATTTTTTGATATAATGCTTGAAGCAGATTCGATATAATGTTTGAAACATGATTCTTTTTGCGGCCAACTTGAAGTACACATAATTCCAACAAAGCTCAAAGCGATTGTTGAGGTCGTTTAATATGAACCGTTTTTATGTACCTAATTTGGGATACAATTTATGTCACATTTCCGTATCTTATATTTTGAGTGTTTTACACGATAAATCATTTTGTATTCATAAAACTGATATTGCACATGCCTTTATAGGTTAATATTGGATTTCATTCGTAATTAAATGTTCTTCTTTGTCCTATATGAAAATTAAAGGGTACCCATTATATCCATTTTTACCATAAATAATTTTTCTCCTTTCAGACGCCAAGAATCAAAAATTTCCTTACCTGCAGAATTAGATACATACCGCTTTCTATTGATCACTTCCTTCAAATCAGTATCTCACCTTTCGTAACCTTCTAGTAACTCCACAAGTTCACTATAAATTAGAGAACGACTAAATGAATCTATTTAACGATAAAGTTAGTATTCGATGTCAGTATTAAGAATTTAAGTTCTATGCGAAAATAAACTAGCATTTTAGTTCTATAGTAAATAGCTTGTTATGCCTCATACTTGTAAGTCATTTAAAAAATTCAGGACGGCTAGATTTTGTAATTACGTAAGCGGTTTGTTTGCTAGACGAAAAATTTGGGAAAAAGGATTGTTGCCTACCGGTTGTTGTACCGTAAATAAGTTTTACAATTAAAATTTAGAACAAATCATTAATTGTTAATTAAAGTTATTTTGCGTACATTTCGATAAATTGTTTTTTAAGTAATTTTAGTAGGTTATTAGCAACTACGAAATATATAAGCATTTTTTATTATAAAACATTTGAAAATTACAATTATATGCTGATCTATAAATATTTCTTTTAAAATTGTTGTTTAAGTATTTTAGAGAGAATAAAAAGAATTACTAGCTATAAGTTCAAAAATTAATTAATAATTCTTTATAAGCATTTAGACATTTTAAATCATTTTATAAGTTTACATATCAAACCCTTCCTGAAAATTCCGTTGTTCCAGTATTGAAGCCAACTATTTGAAATAAATTAAACTCAAAAGTATTCCAAAAACTCAAAAGTATTCGGGAAAACAAATTTTGACATTTCGGGCAATCTCAAAATTTGCACTTGTTGTTTTGCTGTTTAACGTTCTTCAACAATGGCGAGAGGTAAAGTTAAATTAAAAGTGTAAATAACTTCTTAATTATGAAAATAACAATCAAAACTTTATAATGTTAAATTAAAATATATAAAATAATTCCAAAGTTCATTCAATTAATGTTAACATGTGACTTGTGATTCACATCTAGATTAAGGTAATTCATTTTTTACATTAAGTTTAATTTTATACTCACTAATAGCTTTTGGTATTCAATAGTTCTGATGATGAGAAGATTTTATCCCGAAACATGTCAACAACATATCATTTTGATATTGCTCGTATTGAACACCTACAACACCTACAATTAATTAATTAAAATGGAGTTTTTGGAATACTTTTAAGTTTAATTTATTTCAAAACCTTTCTGACTTAAGTTCTTAAATCATACATCCTTTTTCTTTTTCATACTAAGTTCTCAACATCATTCATAAAACGTTAAACTTGTGCATTTCACCGATTTTGTTGTTTAATTAATAGATATAGTTTTATAAATAAACATCTTTAATTTCAAAATCCCAACTTATATTCGCTCATATAAAAATTAAGAATCCTAACACAAACGACTTTCGCAGAAGCGGATTCATTTTAGTTGATCTTTCAACATGTTTGGTCGCAAGTCAATAATAACATTATGAATTAAATTAAATAATAATTAATTCTAAATAAAATCTGGATAATTAACTGATTAAATAATCTTCAGTAGTTTGGTATGAAACATGTCGTGCCCAGTAGATATTTAGAAATAAATAATTCTTTCGCGTTTAGTTCTTCGCATAAAATAAATTACATAAATTTATACCAAGAGCCTATTTATTTAAAATAAATTGAAATGGATTAATAAGGTAATGATGTGTAGTTCTAAAATAAGTTTGTGATGGTAGGAACTACAAAACCTGTAAGTAAAATAATTTTATAAATAATTGGGGAATCTCTTTGATGAAACTGAAACGACATGTTTATTAATCTATTTACACGTAGTAATTGAAAACGAGAATTATTTATTTTTTTATTTGATAAGACGTTAGTTATTTTGAATGTACGAATAATTATTGTAAATTTGCATGTAACATTAACCAAATTATTATTAATACTGTTAGTTACAATAAAGAGTACTTCCGTGTTTTTACATTTACTTATTCACGGCCGGTTTCGGCATTTGGCCATCATCAGGTGAAACTGCAAAAGTATTACATTAATTTACATATTATGGGTAATCAAATCAAAATAAAATATAAAATACAATATAATATATATACCTGACATATATACCTGTATATTATTAATCCAGTTAGTTGAATTTATGCAACTGTTTAATTCATACAACCTTGAAAAAGACAGCCGATTCCTAAATGTTAGGGCTCTGCTGCACTGTTTCCAGTTTAATTATTTTGGTTGACTGAGTCAGGTAAAATGAAATGCAGGACTGGAAACGATAACAATTAGTAAGTCTTGTATTTCATTCTAAACAGTGTAAGGAAATTAGGGATTATTACGCCATGTCGTAGTAGGCAAATTTAAATGGACATTAGAGGAAATAGGATTTTGTTGTTATTCTACGAGAAGGTAGGGTAGGAGAGAATCGCTGCATACCCCATGAAATATACCCTCCCTTGTCAATCACGTTTCAAGGTAAAATCATCCGCAAATTAAACGTGACAATATGGTGGAGGCGCCGTGTAATTATCTATAGAATTTCTCATATGCACTGTTTTTATATATTTTATTCTTAATTTATATTGTTACATTAACAAAGGGTATAAAACAAGAAAAAAAATATATTGATTGGCTAATCAGATATAGACTTTAATTCATCAAAGTTAATTACTTGAAGCTTTCTAAAATATTTCATCGTGCGCTTGAAATTCTCTCTTTCAAATATCTATTTGAAAAACGACACAAACTATTGTTACATTGTTTTCCAACGACAATCTGACAAATGTCCTAATACAATCAACATTGCAATAGGATAAAAGACTCATTTCTCGTTTACCCCTTCCCGTAAAAACTTCTTCTCCCTTTCATCACTCCACTCGGGGTAAACCTAAATATATATATATATATATATATATATATATATATATTTAATTCACGTTGTTAGCGAAAGAGACTTAAGACGCTTTTTGTTGTTTTTGGAACAGTAAATGATTAAGGTTCTTTCCCAACGTCTTTGCTCTCTAACAAACGCGAAAGCCTCGAGCCTGAAAATGCTGATAAGAATAC
>WYDF02043550.1:0-12369 GCA_009867245.2 Adranes taylori | reverse complement strand
TATATAAACTTCAGTTTCTCTATTTCACAAATTTAGATACAATTGTCGATAAGCTAAAAGTTTAAATAAGTCTTTTTCCGCTTTTATGACGAAGAACATAATAGTATTTACAACCGCAACAAATGGCTGAATTGCATGAATGAAAATAATTATAGGGTGTGGTTCGTGCCCACCCCTTATGTCTTGTAACATTTCCAAAAGGAATTTCCACAATTTCCGTTGCTAATGTAAAAGGCCTGATTAAATAAATATATATTTGGGTTACTACGCTTTGTATGGGTGTATGTTTGTGTGTGTGACACAGCAACAACGTTGCGTGCAAAATATTTTTGGCAAGAACAGCAGCATTCTTCGATGTGATATTATATAAACACACAAACAAAAAACAGTATAATAAAGAAGAAAACAAATATTTGTGCTTTCATTAAATAAATTAAAATGTCATGTTCAAATATTCCATTGTATCATTGGATAATTAATTGTTTATAATAAAAACTATTTTTCGATATGACTTCTCTGGCTATGTATTTCCCTCTCATCCCAGTGAAACAAATGGTCAGACTCACCGTTGGCTTCCACACTCACGCTTATCATGAACTGTTTCACTTTCTCATCTATAATCAATTAAGCCCCCCCCCTTTTATCATGCTTTCTCCCTTTTCTTATCCATCATCACCAATGCCCTCCTCTCCCCTTATATTTTAAAGCACAATGCTCATTTTTCTTCCGTATCCTCTCGTTAGAATCTCCCATTACAGTTATCATATCTCCTACCTCAACACCATTTTTTATAATTACGCTCACCTCCTGCAAAAATTTTGTGCAATTATTTCATACATATAAAATCAATGTCAACAATCACCTCATCCCTAGCCTTAACATGCTTCCTTTGTGTCCTATCACACCCATCTTCTCTTGTTTTATACCTATCCTATTCCTAATATTATTCCTCCGTTTGTCCGCCCTCCTATATGCTTCCCCTATTTCTCCACAATTCTCCACACATATCCTTAGACAACTTCCTCTTTATTTCTGTCCTCATATGCTTCTCTACACACGTCAAATTTAATTAGATTTTTTTAGTCATGATCAACAGTTTTACCTCTCAATTGCACAACATTCTAATCTATCTTCTTAACACCCTTCCATATAATCATTTTGAACCCCTGATCTTAAGATTATGTTCAATATTAATCTATTCAAAAGTAGTAGCAATTTGCTAGTGATTTAAGATAATCAAACTCTACACTTTCCAAAACTCTACAAATTCCGTCATTCTACAGTTTATATAAAATGTTTTTTTCCTCTGTTCTTACAGTTGTTTGATGGGGGGCGATGAGCGTGCTGGTGACGGGCGAGGTGTGCAAATCGGCCGCGGGCGCCACCACCAACACCACAAACAGCAGCAGCGATGCAAGCAGTTTCGAACAAGATCCGTTCTACGGCCCAACGTATATAACAACGTCATCATCAATCTCTCCATTGCCAACGGATACCAACGAGAGCCGAATAAAACAGCCAACTTCCTCAATAAATACCGCTGCGGCAAGAACCGCAACGGTATCGTTTACCGGGCAACAAAACAAATACCAGTCGTTCAGACTGCGCCAATATTCAACTACGACGAACGCATCCGATATTGCAACCACATCATCAACGACATCGTCAAGCACACCAACTACGGTTATAAGAATCGAATCGGTTTTGGACAATCGATTGGAAGAAGTAGACGATCCAGAACAACTCACAAATTACACTGGTATTTATAATTAATATTATATTCTAGTTGCAGGTCTTTATTTAATCAAATTAGAATAGGCAAAATCTTCGTGAATCTACTAAACAAAATCTAATACAGAAACTACTGGACCAATTAACTTACGTCACTGCTATATTGTCAAAACAGATGTAACTTTTTCGAAGAAACTTTACCAACTTTTACTCGGCGCCTCCACCATACATGTCACGTGTAAACTGGGGCGAACTAGCGCTTAACTACCTTCGACTACACAGCGAAAATTATGGGCTGGATCTGGTTTGTCCTAGTCGTTCCAAACCTCCTTCCCATAGGTTTGGGATCGATATACTTACTAAAGCAGCTAGATGATGTTCCAGAACTACGAAGGGAACGTAGCTCGTATATATCGCATTGAGTACCATGGGGGATAATCCGTATAATCCGAAATCACAAATATAATCCGAATTCTACTTAATCACTATTAATATGCTTCAACTAGATATTCATCCCGCGATTAACGATTATATTTTTACTAGTAACTTCGACTAACTTAGTTTCTCTTCTCATTCCCTTGAAAAGGTTCTCCGTATAAGTCTTTATTGTTTTTCCCCTTCTACTCGAGTTTCCCTACATTTACTAATATACTACGTTCTAATGCGTGGTACTCCGTCTACCGGTAAAGTCCGCTCTCTCGATTACCTATAGCCTCAGTGTCTTTTCTATGAGCCATTATGGATTCTTGCCCACCTCTCGCTAACACTCATGCGTTTCGCTGGCCTAATTATCATTATTAATTGATTGTTTTTTAATCCGATTAATTCTGCTGATACTGCTACAATTAGTTACTCAACCAAAACTACTCATCACCCTTGTTTATACTTTGCGTTTTAACTGTCATCGTGTCACAGTGTTTATGTCTCTTTCCATTAGCATAACAATTTGCTAATCACAATAATATTCTAACTTAACCCATATGTGAGTATCTTGTAGCAATATTCACAAGATACTCACATACTCAAGATACTCAGATACTCACAATTTTTATCTTGTAGCAATTTTATTGTTTCAAAAATATTTGCTGAACTGAAGTTTCATACCTTTCATACCATCTCTCATTTCATAACTACTAACTAAATGAATAAGCACTACTATGAACGTAACCATTTTTTGCTTTTGGTTGATGACCCTTTGTTCTTTATTTTATATAACTATATACAGTGTGATTTATTTTATACGATGACCAAGTCTTTCATTACAATATTACGAACATATGGAAAAACATTACGTGTGGAAAAAAAAGGCAGTGGCATTAAGCAAATTACAGAATAAAAATGTTTGTATTTTTGACATTTTTGAAAAACTCACTACTTTAATTAAAATGCAAGACCGTGAAATTCATGCTCTGATGCAAAAAGACAAGATGACTACCTTTATAGAAACATTTGAACTCTGAATAATGAATCTAAAAAATAATTACTTTGATGTGTTTCTAAATTTAAAATCATCTGTATTGCAAATAAAATATAGAGAAATTTAGTTAACGCCTGCTCAGACTTTTCAATGTTCACCAATGCATCTATTGAGATTCACATGGAATTGAATTGCACTCCAACTAATATTAAGTGTCTATTGTGTACAACTCATTAAAGTTGCATTAAAAGTGTTTGTCCTAAGCCAATATTAAATTGTCTGCTGGCACATTCATTCTCACTATATGGTACGTTTAAATATATGTAAACTGAAATGCTTCCAAACAGGTTGTTGTCACGCATTCGATGAAGATCTAGTATATAACAAATATCAAGCGCACACCACTAATCAGCACAACCAGCACAATCATCAACACCATCACCATCCTCATCACAATCATCAAATTCAAGATAGCCGTGGTGACCAGAACGTATTTCAGTTGCGCAGACGGATGCCGCTGAGACGGCATCCAGTCTCAGCTGTCGAAGCCGAAGCGATCTGGGAGTCAAATCAAACGCCGGAGGCAGCTGTTCTTTCACAGGGCTGTTGTGCTATTACTACATTGTCCAGCTCTGCTAACGCTTCTAAATTCAACAACGAATATTCACACGGTAAGAATAGATTACATTTAATAATTTATTCTAATAGTACAATAAAATCCAGAAACCTGATTTAGTTTACAAAGTAGCTTTTAAATTCATGAGTAGGATAAATACACAGGATGAGCCGATAATTTATTGATAATGCAGATAATCTACGTCAGTGCTTTCCGGTACTTCATATTTCACGAGAGATGGTGCTAGTAGTACAGAATATTGTGAATACGCTGGATGGTGAATAAAAATTAGAAACCTTAATGCAAGATAGTTTCCCTTTTGGGCGAAAATAAATAAAGTAGTTTATTAACAACATCTAATTTACAAAAGAGATTACTAAGATTCCATACAGATCGGATGGCGAGCAATTTAATAAAATGCATTGTCGTTCTGGCTGGATAAATATTCGTAAAGATCAATACGCAAATATCGTAAAGATCAATACACCACCGGTAAATTTTATTAATTATCAATAAATAAAGATGGAAAGTTGCAATTAACATTAATACATAAGTTAATTGATTGTAAATTTATTTAAAAGTGCAAATCAGTAACATTGAAAATTAAATTTATTACTGAAGGATTAAATAAATAAAAAACTAAGGTGCTTTAAATTACGTTAAAATGAATAAATAAATTAATATGTACCCACATTGGAACCCCTGACATCTTAGAAACAATAAAAGAAAATCGCGTACTCAAGACATAACAAAATCGCAAAAACTCAACTGAACGTAAAATTAGAGTGAGATCTTGGTAAGATTCTTTGCTTATATAAAGCACGCGATTGTACTCCACTCCAACGGGGTAATTAAAGCTCGCTCCTACTCTTATTTATTGAAGCCCATGTAACAAGTATTTGCGCTCTCTCTAACAACTGGACGTAGCCGAAGTTATTTCTCCTGACGACATACTTGTTATGTCTGCAGCCGCAGCGTCCTATGCTAATAACTGGAGGCTCTGCACGTGTACTCCATAGGATATATATTACAAGGTTTAAAAACAATAGGTATAATAAATATATATTTTCCTTTTGGCAAGAGGATGTATTAAAAAGTACAAAGAAAGCGAATTTATTTAACATCTTTTTGGCGTTACAATATTATAGAAGTAAAACTAGATTAAAAAAATTATCAGTGGTCTCTATGCTATTTGTTAGATTGATACGAATTTAAAAATACTATATTAGTAGGGAAAATCTGTTTCTAACAAGACCAAGTTTGCACAATTCGGTTAAGCACTACTAGACTGACAACCGTTTGTTCAAATCACAATTCCACCCCCACCTCTCATTTGACAAGATAGAATATTTCTAGATATCCATTATGTTTTTGACTCAGTTGATGATAACAGTTGATAATTATTTGATCCGAAAACTACATGAGCTTCAAATCCTTCACCATATTACAAGCAAGGTGGTCCCAACATATACGTACATCAGAGCCAACCAGCCAAATTACAATAGAAAACATTTTCTAGGTCTATGCATCTGTACGTTGAAGTCAGTTCTCACTCTACTTTTGTTGATGTACTCTACTAACTCTACTTACTGATAACACAGCTTGTTGAACATGTAATTACAAATGTAAAGCAACCGACTCAGTTGAGGTGATTGTAAGATTTTCTAACTAATTTTCTCTTAGACACTTTAGCCATTGAAATTTTTTCCCGATAAACTGAAAACAATTCCTGTGAAGGTGAAATATGGAAATATTTTCGAAATAAAATCATAAATAGAGGTTCTAAAGGTGAGATTGTAGTTGATCTGGGGGACTGGGAAAAACTGTACTGAAAGAGGTTGGGTGATGGTAAGAATGAGGAAGAGGTGTGAGATTATGAATGAGATTTTTCGACTTTTTGCACGAATAATTAATAAGAAGTTAGGAAATGAAATGAAGGAAAAAAGATATCTGCGTTTTGTAGTCCATAACGCAGACAGAATTTTTAAAGAGAATAAATGAGCATAGCGGATTCTATAGTTACCTTTTATCATATTATAAATCAGGAAATGTGTAAGGGTCGTATGCCATATAAAGTTCACCTTTGATAAGATCAAGAAAGAGAAATTATGGAGAAAAATGAAAGAGGTTGGTGTGTCCGAGAGCATGTGTGGAACGATAAGAGATTTGTATAAGAAAGTATCTGAATGAAGGTGTAAGGTAGGGTTGTCTGCTGAGTGCGAGTTTGTTCAACATATATGTGTCGCATTTGGAAGAAGTGTTGAAGAAAAGATAAGTAAGTGGGTATTTGCAATGAGCAATGAGAAAAAGTAGTAATTGAAAGAGTGAAGAGGTATATGGAGAAGAGGGAGTTAGGAGTGAATGGGGGAAAAACAAGTATTATGATTTGTAAGAAAGTTGAGAGGGAAAGAAAGAAAAATGTTTTAATAATGAAGGGAATAAAAATAGATTGTGTAAAAAATATAAGTATTTGGGAATTGATCTAAAACACACCATGTCACATTAATTGCTGGAAAAGCAAAATTGGCAGCGGAGACAATGAGATGCATATGGGAAGATTATTTTGGTGAATCAGGAGAATAAGAGTGATGAATCTAAACGTATGTGAGAGTGATATCATGTCTGGAGCGGCAGTATAGGAGGTAAAAGAAAGAGAAGAATTAGAGAGAGTGCGAATAGGATATATGCAAAGAATGTTAGGGATAGAGAAATCTACGCCAAGTGAAACTGTTTTGCAAGAGATGAATGAGTGTAAATGGGTAAGAACTTGGTAAACTATCAAAGAAAATGATGTTAGAGCATGATGAAAAACTGGGTAAAAGAATGTCTGTGCAATTAGAGAGGAATACAGGGATGTAGGAGGTAATGAATAGTTTAAGAGAAAGAGAAAAGGAGTATGAGAAGATAAAATGATCAAAGTATGCATGTTATGAAAGAATATGATGTAAACGTTGCAAAAGAAGTAAAAAATTAAATGAAGGCCGGAGGTAAAGGAAACTCTGATGTGAAAAAATATTGAAAGAGATAAGTTAAAGAAAGAAATAAGAAATAAAGCAGGAGGGAAGAATAAAGTTATAGTACAGAATGGGGAAAGCATAATGAGGAGCAGATTAAAGAAAAATGGAGGGGGGGTAAATGGGAGGTAAATATTGGTTTTGTTTTTATTATTTTCTAAGAAGTGTTGTTATTATTATTATTTTATAAGTGTTGTTATTATTTTATAAGATTTTTTTAATAAATTGCGTGTATTATATATATTATATACCAATAAATGTTTCTATCGATTTATCTATCTATCGTGACATATGACAGAAAGCCCTTTATAGTAGAGCACCCAGTATATTTAATTTAAGTATTAAATGGTACTGATTTTTAAGGTAAAATTATGTTGATGCAAAAATGTTATTAATTTTCGTGATACAGCAAATCCATTACCTCCACCACCTTATACTACAGCAACAACCAATCATCGACTAAGTAATAGCTTTCAGCATCAACACTCCACATCTTCGGGAGGCACAGTCTATAGTATCAATAACAACAATTTGAACCTAAAATCTCAAAATAATCCATCGACAACAGTTACTCATATACAAGCACGTTCATCGTCCTATCCAGGTATTTAAACGGAATTTATTAATTATTACAAATAAATAAATAACAATCTTTAAATTTTGATGCTTTTCTTATAATATTAATTTGAAGTTAGAATGTTATATCTAAGTAATACTTAAGATAGCTAAGCTTCCTCTTAAGATTGATTAGAAACATTTATTAACCAATCCTCACGTGGCCTACAAGAACAACAGTTCGGAACAAAAAGAAGTAAGGCCTAGACTTCATACAAATCGGAACAGATCATCGGTAACATAAATCCATCATTTTCGATCTCATTCAAAAACCACTTAAAGAAATTTAACGTATTTTAAATAGTTTCACTTAATTTCAATTATCAGAACATAACTTTTAGCTTTGCTGATATGATGGCTACGTGGAAAAGTAATTCTTTCCAGGAAAAGTAAATGTTACCAGTCTTTACGATACGTAGTGTTTCAAGTCCATCTATGTAAAATGACTAGCGGACCCGGCTAACCTTGTTTTGTCTCCCACCTGGTCCCCATATTTGCCTACGTTGTAGACAGGTCTGAGGTCCGCACTACAGTGGCCTGCGACAGCGAAATGGCCTAATTGACGCGACCTGCGGCCGCAGCTTCGTAGCGGGCAGCGACATGGTCTAATTGCCTCGGATTCGCCGCGGCCTGCGGTATTGTTTCATTGACGCGGCCAGCAGTATGGTTTCATTGCTGCGACTTCCCGGTATCTCCTGAAGCGAGTTACAAAGAAGAGCAGAAAAATATGGTTCGTACTCAAATACCTATGTATAAAAAGTTTCATGGCGATCGGTTGAACGTATATTACAAAAGCTATTTCTATGCAAAAGCTATTTTAAAAGAAGTTGATGCGCAGCAGCGCCATCTAGTGGCGGTTACAATCAAGTGGATAGCATAAAAATATTCTGTCATCAAATACCTAAGGATATAAATTTTCCTGGGGCTCGGTTGAACGGTGTAGAAGTTGATGTACTGCAGCGCCATCTATTGGAGAGGTATAACAATGTAGGTAGCTTAAAAACCTTCTTAAAAAACATATATACGAAAAATACATATATGCGCCAAACGATTTCTCATAGATCAAAGGAATAACAATATTTTAGCAACCTCAAATCGGAACATATAGTGTGACAAAAAATAATGTTGACAATAATTGGCTAATGTAATTTTATTAAACAACGGAAATGAAACAAAGTAGCACTGGATAATAATAAGATGGGAGTTAAGTATTATGAGGGAGCAGTTGAAATGTAAACTGGAAATCGAGGATACATGGAGGTTAGGTAAACAAGATGGAAGTAGAAGATGTAGGCCTATATTTGTGAAATTAAAAATATGGGAAGAAAAGATGGAAGTCATGGGCAGAAAAATGTTATTAAAAGGTAGCGGAGTTTTTTTGCATGACGATTTGACGGAGAAGGAGAGAGGAGTACAAAAGAAATTGAGAGAATTAGAGGAAGAGGAAGTGACAATGGAAAGGCGAAAGTGGTGTATAGGAAGATCTCGATCGGAAAAGAAGAATGCATTTGGAACGAGGAAGTAGAAATATTAGTTAAGAATGCGTCGAAGTGGGGAAAGGATAGTTGATCGGTTGGCGGGGATGGAAAATTAGGAAAGAAATGGTGTGGCGGTGTATAAAGCAAAAGGAGGGTAATGAAATAATAGATAAAAGAGTAGGGAAAGATGATGTTGAAGCTGAAAGAATGGATAAGTTTGGGGAGGAGAAGGAATAAGAGTACTTATGATGGTAGGACAATAGATGGAAAAATAGAATCAGATAAGGCAGGAGGAGAGGAAATAGAGGGAATGGGGTTAGGAGAAAGGAAATTGTGAGGATTAGGATGTGTGAGCTTGATAAGAGCAAGGGTCTTGTATGTATGAGAGTGGGAGACAGGGTGGAATCAGAACATTTACCTTTAGAATAGGTGAGGAGTATAAATATAGCAGAGGTGGGAAGTTAATGCAAATAGAAGAAGAATACATTTTGAATAAGAAAGAAAACGAAAAGCATAAGGCTTGAGAGAATAAAATGGAAGGATATGATAAGCATGAGGGAAATGATTAATTTAATGCAAGGAGGACTGGAAATAAGTAAAATAATAAGATGATGGGAAATCGGGAAACTGGAAGTGGGTACGATAGACGATGGGAAAGTGAAAAGAAAACGTAAGACAGGTACTAAGGGGAGCATGGGAGGTGTATAGGCAGATGAAAGAGGATAAGAAGAGATAAGGAAGTACATGTTGGAAAGAGAGAGCGTGTTTAAACAGTTTGCGGGGTGAGTCTGAGATATGGAGATATATAAGGGAGAAAACAAGGGTAGGTCATGACATGAAATTATGTGATTGGCAAAAAAATGCAGAAAGAAATTAATAGATGAGGGAGATGTACCGGTGAGGTTAGAGAGAGTAGAGGAGGTAATAGGAAGCAATACTATAGAAGTGCGTATTAGCGAGGAGGAGCCAAAAGATGCGATAACGAATATAAAGAAAGAGAGTTTTGCTGGGCCTGCCGACGTATGGACGTATCTGATTGAAGGAGTGAGTGCTCTGGCAAGTTGTTTGAATGGGGTGTGGATGAGGCAAGAGGTAGTGCCTGAGGATTGGATAAAAGAAGAAGTAATACCAGAGCATAAGAAGAGGGATAGGATGAATGTGAACAACTATAAGGGAGTAACGGTGATAAATGGTGTGTACACGATATATTCGAGGTGTTGAATATGTAATTCGATGAGGAATTAAAGAATAAAAAGGTTTTGTCAAGTACGCAGTCTGGATTTGTAAAGGGAAGGGGTACAGCAAATAATATAGTTAAACTATATTATGAATGAGAGGATAATGAAGGGCAAGAAGTTGTATCTAATCTTAAGAAGTTGTATCTATAGATTTGAAGGCTCCGTTTGGCCGAATTATGAGAAATCATCTATGGAAGAAAATGAGTATTCATGGCAAAAGTGATGTATTGTGGATGAATGGAAATCCAAATGATATGGTTAAAGAAATGAAGTATCTAGCGTATATGGTAAGTTGGAACGGGTCTGCAAGTGAGCATGTCAGTATGTTAGCGAGGAAAGCGAGGGGAGTGGAGAAATCGAGACCGCGTGAGATTGTGCTACAAGAATTGAATGAAATAAAATGTTGGGTGTATGGAGTGAAGAAAATGGTAAGATATGAAAGGAAAGTGATGGGGTAAAGTATATTTGGAAACTATGGTATACAAGATGGAAGAAGAGAAGAAGTGGGTGGGAGAAAGAAGAAGTGTATATGGGAAGTGTGGATCGTCTATGTGTGAACGGTATGAGAGTATGTATCAGGGGATAAGGTGTGAGTTTGAGGTCGAACAGAGATTAAAGGACATGGAATTGCAAGAGAAGTATGAGAGAAAAAGAAGGGATATATACAAGAGATATGAATATTTGATGGTGAAAGGGAGAATGCCGGAATATTTAAGGTCGGAAATGGGTAGGGATGAAAAAGTATGATAGCCAGATTTAGATGTGGTAGTGAGGAAAAGGAAAACAAGTACTGGATTAATGAGGAATATAGGAGGTGTAGAGGGTGTGGATTGGAGAATGAAGCATGGGAACATTGGGTGAGTTGGTGTATGGGACTGAAATGAAATGATGATCAATGACAGGTGCCGGTAAACTGGAGGGTATGTATAGGTGAAGAAGGAAAGTATAGAGTGATAATGAAAAAATTTTTAGAAAGGATTAGAGAGAGAAAAAGGGATTAGAGAGAAGAAAAGGATGTACGGGTTGTAGTAATCGTTTCTTTCCTTTCTTCGCTTATATGTGCGCAGGCGTGGAAATAGGGACAAGTGTGTGGGATGGAAATTAGGGCATGGAAATAGGGACAAGAGAAGCAACAATAATTAATTTTATATGTTGATAATGTACATATACATTTAGGTTTATATACAAAGGTTATAATTTTTCAACTTTTTTCTTTTCTAATTTAGTTGTTATGTATCTGTAGAATACGTTGTTAATGAGTTGTACGGGTTGTAAATTTTTGTAAATGTAAGATGATGCCGATAAAGGTTTTTATGGTTTCAAAGTGACCATATTAAACTTTGATACAGGACAAGCTGCAGGTCTTTGGGGTACTATTTGTTACATTCACGGTGTAAAGATTGCGGCGTAAAAAGTTTTGTGACGAATAGCACAGATCCTGGTCTTGAAAAGCTTATGATGTAGTCCATCGTATGAATATCCAAACTAAGTATCCAAATAACAAATATCCAAAACAGGGCGGCGATTCTTGCGCATTGTTGCTGGTCTTTCGGAGATACTACGGTCTCAAAAATCTCGCATCGGCATACGACTTGACTGATTTTGACCGGATAGTCCACAAAAGAAGAAGGCACCTTTCATTTGTGGACACAAATTGCACCCAAAACCATAAACAATTAAAAAAATTAGAGATGTTCTACGATTGCCGAGGCTGTTAAAGATCCCATCGTATTGGTGCTTGTTCCACGGCGTACAGTGCACTTGAAGAGGATTTGCTCCCACCTCTTCAAGTGCACTGTACGCCTGAGGGCTGACGCAGATGTTGACGGCATCGTTGGTATCGCGCGCGCTTGTTGTCTTCTGTAAAGATTTTGATTTACTCCTAAACGAGGAGATACTTTCGTTGGCGATACAATACTTCTGTGGTAGAAAGCACAAACATTTGTCAACGTTATTTTTTGTCACCCTATATGTAATGATAATATATATACTAGCGGACCCGGCAAACGCCCATCTGGTCACCATATTTTCCAACGGCGCGAACAGGACCGCTATCCGCACTACTCTGGCCTGTGGCCGCGGCTCTGCCGCGACCAGCGAAATGACCAAATAGCCAGGGCTTACGGCCGCGGCTTTGCCGCGACCAGAGACATGGTTTAGTTGCCGCGGCCTGCGGCCACGGTTTCGTCGCGACCAGCGATATGCCTAACAAAGTTTCAAGAATATGTGTTCCCGTGTTCCCATATTCCCGTGTTCCCAT
>WYDF02043539.1:0-12369 GCA_009867245.2 Adranes taylori | reverse complement strand
AAATGCAATTGCAGGTAAAATATTTTTGTAAATAGAAAACTATCTAATCATCCTTTTGATGTTTATTTTTCACATAAAATTAGGGTTTTATACTTTATTTTAAAGGAAATAATTAGATTGATAATGTTTGACACAAAACAATATTGTAATAAATTTGTATACATAATTGACTACTTCATATGAGTATTTAAAATACTGCATTTTTTGGAAGTACTTTATTGAACTTTGTTACTTAAATTAAAGTTAGAAATAAAGCCACATATTTCTGCTTATATAAAAGCTATAACAAATACAAGGCTGATTTGATAAATAACTTAGATGAGTACATTTAAGGATTCAGTATAAATTTACTATAAATTGCTATGATTACTATTACTCTTACTAGGAGGAACCAGTATTGTCGGGGGAATCTATAGCCCTTATGCAATATGTCCCCAAGGTGGCGGATAGGAAAAAGCTCGACAGGCTTTCCTGTACAATAGAGATGAAATGTTAGTTGTTTTCACGGACTAACAAGTAGTTACCGCGAAGAGAGCAGAAAAGGTCAAGTTGATCGTAATGATGAGCAACTTCAATGCAAAAATTGGATATAAGATACGGACGGATCCTGTAAACATAAGACAATTTGGCTTAGATATTAGAAACAAGGGGATCAAATGCTGTTAAACCACCTCAGCACCGAACGCTTCAATTGTATGAACACCCATTTCAAGAACCCGCTTCAAAGGAAATGGACGCGGAAAAAAACGCAAATAACTTACTCAAAAACGAAATTGACTATATTCTAACCAACAGCAAATCAACTTGCAAGATTGTTACCGTTCTGAAGCAATTCGACTCCAGGAGCGATCACCGACTGGTTAGTGCAAGGATCACTATAAATACGAGATTTGAAAGACGTGAGTTAATAAAAACAGCTTTTCTCTAACCTGGATAAAATTGGATCAAGAACGACTCAAACATCAATAGATTATCCGAACGATACTGAAACTAACGAAAACTCTCGAACCTATGATCATTTTGAAACGAGAATTACCAACAACATCCAATTAGTCACGAAGAAAACCTGTACCCAAGCCGCACCGAAAACAATAGATTGAGTGCTAACACTATGACCCTCTTACATCGCACTATAGGCCGAGTTACCTAAAATCGACAGACCTCAAGGATGCGTTGGAACGAATAAAGTACAAAAAGTTAAAAATGGGAGATATAACACTAGAAGATATACTAGTAGTCCTCATGACCAAATGCTTAACAGAACAATGGATACCAACAAAATGGTGGAATTCCAAAGTCATCTTATTATTCAAAAAGGGTGATTGTATTGACATAGAAAATTACAGGCCCATGAGCTTGCTATCCATTTTATTCAAGCTGCTGACAAGAATAATTATAGATCTCCTAATGAATAAATTTGACTTCTATCAACCAACTGAACAAGCGGGATTCAAAAAAGGCTTTAGCACGATATGTGATCCACAGCTCATGCATATGCTGATCGAGCGGACAACAGAATAAAACATTCATTTAAACCTGGCTTTTGTCGAATATCAAAAGGCTTTTGATTGAATTGAAACATGTACAGTATAAAAGGAAATGGACATGGCAAGAATAGACTCTCGATACTCAAATCTTATTCAGTCCATCTACGAGAATGCTACACTCTAAATCAAAATAGAAGATGTCCTAAGTACAGAGAGTATCTCAGTCGAGAAAGGGGCACATCATGGAGACACAATCTCTTCGAAATTGTTTAGCCTGGCACTAGAAGATGTTTTCAAAACTCTGAAGTATAAAGAAAAAAGCATAACTTTAGCCGACATATACCTGTGAATCAGAGCGATGCTGGAAATCAGCATACAGGATAAGAGTGCAGAACAAAGAGATCCGAAGAGGCATTATTGTGATGGCTGTAATAGAGCGAATTTCCAAAATCAAATGGCGTTGGACAGGACACGTCGCAAGACAGGACGGGACAAGATGGTCCAAACGAATCGTCAAATGCAGATCCAGGACCACAAAGAGAAGCGTGTCAAGACCGCAACTGAGATAGCTGGAAAATATTCAGAAGGCTGCAGGAAAGAACTAGCTACAAACAGCATCCGACAGATCAGCATGAAAAAGGGTGGAAAAGGCCTATGTCCAGAAGCAGATGACGACATGTTGAAAAAAGAAGGAAATCATTACTCTAATACTAACGCCCTCATTATTTGAAAATAAGCAATAACGAAATTTGGTGCAGCATAGCATTGATCGGACAGTAGTTATTAATCATATGTATTTTTCAGTCTGAAAATCAGCTGGCACATTCGAAATTATCAATAATATTCTCCATTTGGTTTTAACGGACAGAAAAATGAAAGTGCGCAAGTTAGTAGATGCCCTTGGAATCTCAACTGAGTGCCTTTATTGTATTTTGTGTAATGAATTGCATCAAATGCGCAAAATACATGTCATGTTCTCCGAAAACATTTAAATTCCTAAAACACTTGCAAAACAACTTGCAAGTGTTCCTTAGATTTTTTGCGTCATTGTGCGACAATTGACAAAACCTGGTTGTACTATTAAGTCCTGAAAAAAAAACAACAGTCAATACAATGCTTGAAAATAATTAATTGTGACCTAATTCCTCATTAAATAAGACGCAATGCTTTTCTGACTTAAGGCGAAATCTACTCGAATTGTAATAATATCAATTTTGTACAATGCAATTATTATAAAGGAATTTCCATAAGTGGCTAATTAGAAAAGAGAAAACCCATTGTGTATTACATTTAAGCAATTACATGCGGCAATTGCAGAGAGACGCCAGGTAATAGCCAGGAAAAATATTGTTTCGCCGTATACGCATCTGCACTCTAGAAAGAAGCGCCCAAGGTGGCACGTGAACTGCCTCCATATGCCGGTTATTTGCCAAATTAGCTCGCTCAGACTACAATTTAGTTTTGAAAAAATTCATTTTTGCAAAAAAACGCAAGCCTGAAGTCTCACTGGCACAGGAGCGAGTAATTTCGACGGAAACTGAAACTTATGATTGTGGTTGATAGAAAAAAATTCATTTATGTTGTAATGAAAAAGTATTAGTTTGTTTCTACATTTATTTATCATTACCTGCTTTGGGTTCTGGCCTTGGCAGCTGAAATTGCAAAAGTATTACAGGAATGTGCACAGTACAAGAATAAATTAAATTATGGTATATCAGTATTTGTTATATTAGATCTGTCCGTCTGTCTGGAAGTCTATAATCTGTTGTATTGGTTTTTGTTGGTGTTATGTTTGATTTTGTTTGCCTATATTTTGATTGAATTGCTGGGTCAAATTATTATTGTACTTACCCTAATTTACTTATGAAATACTGCACGTTGTATGTTTTGTGTTATTAGTTAATGTAGATCTCGTGCGTGTCCTTTTAGTCTGAATTTGTAGGTACTTTTTAGGTATTTAAATATTGGTATGTAAGGTACTCCGGGCTTGTCGTTTATGCTTGTTTTTATTTTGTCGTTTTTATCCTTTTTCTATTTCAAGAACTAGTATGAGTTTATGTCCTTTATTTGCTTCGTATAGTAGTTTTAATTTATCCATTGTACATTAGCGGTTCTGTTCGAATAGTTAGAGTCCTAGGTTTGATGTCGTATTGTTATTCATGTATTCTGTGAATCTATTCTATATTGCTCATCCTGTTGCACCTATCTACTTGCATTGTACAAACTAAATTCTATAGCGTAAACTCTACTTTCTTCATATTGGTTTGTTGGGTCATTTTCGTTTGCTTAAAGAGCCACAAGAAAAAAATTTACAACGATAAAACAAACAAACCTGACTCCCAAATACAATACTTTATGGACAACCAAAATTACACAACAGACCAATTCATGCGACCAATAATGTGCTTCAATAATACCAAAGAAAAGATAGGAATATTTATTAATCAATTCTTAAGAGAAAATATACGGTACAAACCTAACTATGCATTAAAAAATTCACAAGAAATAATAACTGAAATAGAAGAAACTAAAATATCACCCGATACACTTATATTATGTGAATTCGATGTGAACAACTTATATAACAAGGTACCAGGCAAACAAACACTTCAAATTACAAAAACTCATATTAAAGGACATTGAATATAAAACAGTGCAAGCCAATATAATAAAACTACTAAGCCTACGAACAAAACAAAACTCCTGTGAATTCTACGACCAATGTTATAAAGCATGAATTGGACTATCAATGGGTTCAGCAGTATCAGGAACACTACCCAACGGTTCCTGAACACAATAGAAAACAATGTACATGCCACTAGCAAACAACATATTACTCTATGGAAAAGATACATGGTCGACATAATATGCATATGGATTGCTACAGATCAATAACTAAATACACTTTACCCATAAACAAAACTCTAAACTTTTTATACGTCACAATACATATCAATAATCATAATGCAATAGAATATGTCATTTTCAGAAAAAAACAGCTCCTGCGATAATATAATATCACAAGACTAAAACCACCCGTAACAACATAAATTGCAACAATTGAAACATATTTAGTTCAGCAAAACTAAACAAAAAAGCAGAGAAATAGAACAAAAACAAATAAAAATTTGCTAAAACCAACGGATATACCAATAAAACAATAAACAAAATCAACAAAAAGTAAAACAAAATAGCAACACCACGTACTGGAAATTCGCATATCAAGACCCGCTACACCACAAAGTACTAAAATCTATGAAAAAATCAAAATACTAACAATTAAGGAACGCAAAAGACTCAACATTCCAATACGAAAAAGGTGAAGTTTAAGCTATAGAATATAATGACTGCAACCCAAAGTACACAGGTGACACAGAATGAGCAAAAAGACTAAATTCATGGAAAATAAATAAGAAAACGACATCAAACGTAGGAGTACATCTATTTGAGCATAACCACAAATGTACATTAAACAAATTAAAACTACTACACGGAGAAAACGAAGGAGACAAACTCATGTTACAAGAAATCCTTGAAATAGAATAAGTAAAATACGACAAAACAAAAATACGCATAAAATACCAAACCGGTATACCTTATACACCAATTTTTAAAAACCTAAAAGGAACCTAAAACTGTAAACAAAAAACTCATTACACCAGCACACACGACATCTATATAAACTTATCTGACTTTCGTAATAACAAAACATACAATTTTATATATAAACGTCTAGTTTTGTCCGTCTGTCTGGAACGCTTTTGAATGAATATATATATATATATATTCATTCATTCATTCATTCGTAACTGAATTGGAGTAAGTAGAATAATAACTTCACATAATAATTCTAACAAAATATAGACAAACAAAGTCAAACGCAACACTACAAAAACCAACAAATTAAGCAATAGATTATAGATCTCAACCTAATGTGACAAATACTGATACACCATAATGATATTTATTTCTTATACTATGTAAACTAATGTACTACTCTTACAGTTGCACCTGACGATAACAAGAAGTCGAAATTGGTAGTGAATCAATAAATGTAAAAATGAAGATATTTTTTATTATAGCAAAACTCAAATTGTTTTCTTTCATGTCAAGTTAAGCCACTTATCAAAGTATCTTTGTATGGAGAGCTCTAATCAAATTGCAGAGATATGTTTTCTATATCTTGACCTACAAAGTTTATATGAAAATATCTGAGTAGCAGTATATTGCTTAGTAGAACGAGAACGAGCTGAGGTTAATAGAATTTTAAATTAATATATAATTAGTACATTATAAATTAAAACATAACAAGTAAAAAACTAATCTAAGAAAATTTTCAGTTTTCAAATACAAAACAAGATTATTGTATTTGAAACTGAATAAGCTCAAGGTCTCTCATTCAAACAATTTAATTTACTACATAAAGGAATATTATATAACACCGACAACATTTTGTAGATTCATTGTTATTACTCTAGATATAAGTTTAGAAAATAACTTACATTAATAATTGTAAATATTAAAAACGCCGTTCCTAGAATGTTTACTCAAAAAGTCTTGGACCACATTTAGCTCAAAATAAGTTTAAAATAAAATCTTAGTTTAATTGCCAATAAATATAGATTTTATAGTGTAATAAATAGTAAAATAGAAATAGTTTCTTATTTATGCTAAAGCTTTTGTTTTATTCGTTTAAACAAAACAAAAATAGATTAAACTTCAGTATGATGAATGCATATATCAGTAGTTGAACAAATAGGAGACATATATACATATATATATATATATATATATATATATATATAACATAATAACACTTTTATATTGTTTATCTTTAAAATTATAATAATTTGTAAACCAATGGCTTTGAACTATTAAGAAATAATGAAAAATTTAAATTAAATTAGCTACATTTCAAAAATTAAAATATAATATAGTTTAATAAAATTAATATTAAAATATTTCTTCAGTATTTTTTCCCTATTTATTTTTGGATGCACAGTAGTTTTTATACCACAATTTGTTTACTCTGCTGGCAAGAATACGCCAATTACATTTTCCAGGTGATTAATAGATTACAAATGGCAATAAAAAGCCTTTATTGACATTGAGTTGCATCGCAGAGTCTCAGAAAATATCCATAACATGTAGTTTGAATCACAGAACTGTAGTAACTAACCTTGTAGTACCTAACTACGTTTTAACTTTAATATCGAATAATCTATTGCTTATTATAGGCTAATTAATTTAAAATAAATTATTATTCTACTAACCATTTATATAACAATTTAATTTGAATACAATTTAAATAGCCAAATACATAATTCGTTTAAAACTATTGCGCCAAAATTTATAAAAAGAAGAGAGCAAAGAAAAACGGACAGAAGATAAAAAAAAACGCCCACACTTTGCTTGCAGAAGATGTATAAAGAATAAAGTCAATAACGCCGAGAAACTATATGCGTTTCTTCTCGTTTCGTTTAGAAATATTTTTTTCTAAAATCACTATTTTATATATATATATATATATATATTAAATAATGATTTTAAATAGTATATATATATATATATATATATATTATGTATTATCTTGTTACGTGCTCCATTATGAATATTTTATTTATGTGAAAAACGTCGTAAGCACTATTTTATATCAGTTACTTTGTGACTCGAGTTTCAGACGTGAGTCCATTATCGGACTGACTGTTGTTATGGTCGAGTTGTGTCGTTTGCTGCGTGTATCTGACATCTGTCTAAAGTTATATTTGCGGAGTTCATTGTTTTCATATAAGATCTTGAATGGTGTTAGTAGACTGTTAAATTTGCAGGTTATCTGTTCATTTATTAACTTATTGTTTAGTTTATTTTTAAATATTTCAATGTTTTCTTTAATGTCTAAGTTTCTATTGCTCATTTTCAAGATCTTCATAGTTTCTTTAATTGGTCCTTGTTGATGATTGTTGTTCAGTAGGTGGTTAGCGTAATGTGAGTGGTTAATGTCCGGTCTTCTTGTTGCATATTGATGCTCTCTGTATCTTGCTTTGAGGGTTCTGTTTATTTTTCCAATATAAATTTCAAATATAGAGTCACAAAGTAAGTGATGTAAAACAGTGCTTACGACGTTTTCCACATATATAATATTTACAGGGTATTTCTTTTTGTGCAAACTTTGCGGTCAATTTTCTCAGAAATTGAACGAAAAATTTTAATATAATTTTGTGAGTCGGAAGATCCTTCAATACTTAAGTCACTAAACGAGTTTAAAAAAGTCGACCATAATATCGCCGGAGTAACTTGATCCTGAAGAAAAAGTGTACTACCCTAAATATCACGGTTCCTATGGAAGTTGGAAAAGAGAAATTAGGGGAACTGATGTAAAGCTCAGTGTCAATGCTGCATCAGTGTACAGTAGAATATACTGAATCGATTTGGAGTAATAAAAAAAAATCAGAAACTTTTTTGTAACACCTTGTATATTTTCTTATATTGTGGCAGTACTTATGATTTGCATTGCCATGATATAACATATGATGGGCCTAATTGTTATAGTTCCAAATATGTAGGTTCTAATAAAAATTCTTGTTTATTATTACGGTAGCAGATTATGAGTAAGAATACCTATGCTATGTATCGCGACCACTATTTCCAAGTTGGTCAGACAAGCATTCGAAGGGGAACACCACTTGTAAGTTTGCTTGCCCGTTAAATCTGACTCAAGGACTCCCTAACATAGAAGCATAAAATTTTAAACTCGTGGCAGGAATATTATGCGATATTGATCCTTTAAATAGGTAACGAATGAAAAAAATTTTCTTAGTGGGGGAGAATTCTCTCTTCTCAATGGTTTTAACAGAAATTTCGACTAAGCCCTACCTGGTTACCGCCGCCAGCGCAAAGTATTACCGCCGCCAAAGTAGGAAAGCAAAGGCGCTGATTTCATATGAAACCCCATATCCAAAACAGTTTAAACGAGATGCACTTTGGGTCTTGTTCTGATAGCTTTACAGTGAGCATTTTCGCACATCGTTATCAATAATAATACTGTATGAACTAGCTCAGTATTCGTGCAGAGTGAGCGAGTTTTCACACATGAGTATGTCTGGAATTTTCTAAGTAAAGCGTCACCGATGCAATTTTATTTGCGCCTATAAAAATTGAATTAAAAATCTACTAAGTCGGAAACAAAATTTCTATGCCAGCATGTCAGATGTATACAATTTTCACACTGTAATTTTTAGGCTGAATCTTCTAAACCTCTCGTCAATTATCTAATCTCTAACTGTGCTCTCGCACCTCCGTATTCCAAATACCTATCAGCCCTGCCAATGAGTCAGTCTCAACAATAAGTCAAACGCGCCAAAGAATCATCCTCATCAAGCATCACCATCAACACAGGTCGTCCCCGCCAGGCAACAAATTCGGCGTCCACATCCAGCTTTCGCTTACCTTCATTTGCTGACCCTCTCCATTGGCTTGTTTCAACCGCCAAAATATTTTTCCTCCGAAATCGCCAGATTGCCATTCCTAAATATACGTGGGATTACATAAGATCCTAAATACACGTTTGTTCGTAAAATTTTATCTTTGAATTTTTCTAGATTTTTCGGAACTGGGAAAGAAAATGTCATATATTTTTGCATTATAATTAAAATCAGAAAAATCTATTAATCGAAAATAAAGTATAATAGAATCATTTACGTATTATAAATATGAAGACAAAAAAGCCAAATTAGGCAAGCATATAATCATAAAATAAAATTACGTTTGCCTTCTACGAAATCTTAAGTTTTGTATTGCACTCCTATAGCGATATAATGGGCCGAATTTGAAAAATCACCCCAATTTAAACAACTTCAAAATACATAAACTTAGTCCTATTACACGAAAAATATCTTATAGAAAAATTGTAGTCCATCTAATAATAACAGAATAAATGTCATTATTATTTAAACGTAAAATTTTTTTATTTCTTTTAAATTGTTATAATATGAAATTTGGTTCTTACAAATGAAATTCATCAGCTATCAAATGACAATTGTTTTTTTTTACAAACCAAGTTCAGCACCTATAAAATGAAATTTGAAATTCACTTTTAGCAAATGAAATTCAGCAAGTGATTTTTACAAATAAAAATCAGCATCTACCAAATAAAGTTCTGAATTAAATTTGACTTTCACAAATGAAATTCAATAAGTATAATATGAATTTCGGTTTTTACAAATAAAATTCAGCAAGCAACAAATGGTTTATTACCAATAAAATTTGAGGTTTTACAATAACGAAACGCCGAATAACAACATAACGCAACTTTTACAATAAGTTTTACACTAATTAAAATCGGTTTTGGCCAATTAAATTCATCAACTTAACAAATTAAATTTAGCAGCTATGAAATGAATTTCGGATTATAAAGACTAAATGTAATAAATGTTATTATTATTTTAAATAAATATTTATTAGTCTGTCGTGTGTGCTGGTATAATACAATGCATATTCAGTAAATAATTTTTAAATCTTAGATATGTGATTTAATTGTAAGTTGATATGCTCTGAATTAAAAACAAATTATTTTGTGTACATATTGTAATTTATTTGCAATAAAATTTTTGTGTCTGATCTATGCCAACTAGTACAGGAGAAATGCTTAAAATAAGCAAATGTGGTCCTAGAGTTAAATCAAAAAGTAGTATAATCCTATTAAATGCTGAATATTATTTAAAACATTTACGATTTTATTTAGATGGCTAATCCGTTATAAGTAGCAATTCTTGTTAAACAAAATACAAGCACATAACATACCTATTTTTATTTTTTCTTTACACAAAATTTCTAATGATACGTGCGTGGCACATCCCACAGTTCAAAGTATTCTGGAATGGAATCACCGGATCGCTATTTATATCGTGTTGGTCCTAGCCAGGGACAACCAAATAATTGGGAACAACCTAAGGTCACTATTAGAAGCACAAGAGCACCAAGAACTGAATACACTATATATAGATGCACTATAGCAAACACGAATAGGGTTTTATGGCACCATCGGTTCGGCTCGAATAACGTTGGAGAATATTCCGGCCATTTTATGCGTAAAATCCAATAGTTACCTGAAACAATATTAAAATTAATTATTTGATTCTTGAAATTTAGAAATTGCATTGAGGGAAAAGCATAGCGAAAGTGTCCCAGGCAAAAACTCAATTTTAATTCGGGGTTGTGTAGGTATTACTAAAACATGGTAAGCCTGAAAATTTCAGACATTTAACGTTAAGCAGCTTTCGACTAAATAAACATTTACGATTTTACTCAAACTATACTCAAAAAAGAAATAGAAGAACGGCTGAACCGATTTTAATAAAATTTTAATATGTTACAGGAACATGTAAAGACTATTTTCAGACAGAGTAGCAGCCGTATAAGATTTCATTATCCAGTAAAACAATTCTTTTTCCCCACAAAACTATTTTTAAGTATTCTATGATTCTGAAAGGTATGTGTAATGTATTTAAGTACTTCCACTTTATATACTCATATGCTATCAATAATACAACGTTAAACAGATATATTATGTAATATACATATCTAGATCATTCAGTACGTTTTAATGCAGTATACATAAAAAGATCATTATGTTTTATTTAATTAAAATAATAAAACATTACGAGGATTTGGCGACGAGAATTTATTATGAAAATAAATTAAATAAAGAATATAAGTATTAATTGTTTGTAGTTCACGTGCTAGCTCTTAAAGTGTTATCTCGTCGCGTAGAAAGGGTACTTAACGTATCTAAAATGTGGCAAGGAATAACAAACAAGTTGCATCTGAATTTATTTTTAATACATCTGATTGGAAAAAATATAAACCTGGAGTAAATAATTATTTTCTAGTAAATAGTATTGAAATTGTCGATATTAAAAGAGCAACTTTCTTAAATATGTGAGTAGAAGTATATGAGTTGGTATATAGTTTGTTTAGTTCGATTTACTTAAGCTGTTAGACAAGCATTTAGCACCTGTACGATCCAAAAAACAAATTATGTAAAAAATTGGGCGGCACGTGTGAGAACTTTATAAGTCCTTTGTGAATTCAAAGATGAACGCGTAGTACGAACTCGAAGTGAAGAAGCAATTGCGGTAGCTGAAAAAAAAGTGTGCTGTCACAGATCACTTCAAAGTAGATGAGACAATAAAAATGGAACGGATTCATTATATTCGAAAACAAGGCAAATATCCAAAGTCGCAAAATACCGGCGAAGCAAGTAGGTCATCTGAAGCATCAGTTAAATTTCCACAATATTGCCGAATATGTAGAAAAAATTATTACAGCGAGTTTTTTTAATCTCGTCCTTCCTATATACCGAGTGTCCCAATAGTGTGTCCAAGTCCAATGGCTCCTTTACCATATTATATGGACAAAAATTTCCAAAGCAGATGTATCTAGCGCTTTAAGCTACACAAACTAAAATATTTTCATGTATACAGACTGTTCTATAACTGCAGGCCGAACAAAAATACATTTTTTTAAATGGAATGCTATACTTTTTATTTGATAATTCGATTTTACGTGAGTAGTTAGAGATCGCGGATTCTAAAGCACCCGCCAACCCGCCAAGACCTTACGTTAACTCGTTTTAAAATAATATAGCCTCCCAGACCTTACCTTAACTCTTTCTAAAAAAATTGAGTGTGACAGCTGTCAAATACAAGTCCACAATGGCGGATGACAGAACATATCCGGTTGTCAAAATTTGGGGGAAAAAAGTTACTAGATTTATCACTAGGCGCGAAATATGAACCCGTCATCGCCGTAGTCCCGTCGTCGTCCGTGTCTTCGTCATCGTCTTCGTAATCGTTGCCGTTCGTAGCAGATGTCGTGATGAGAT